>JXCR01133654.1:86826-110362 GCA_002079205.1 Phalaenopsis hybrid cultivar
ATATATATATATATATATATATATATATATATATTATTCTTTCAAAATTCATCATTTGGGCGCCTTGAATCACATGTCATTGGCCTTGTGCATGGGCAAACTTTATGTCTTGCATTCTGGTCAACACTTATGTGTACCATTGAGGTATGTGTACCATTGAGGTCAATTTGGCAGTTGGAACTCATCAACACAATCAATTTTGCGATATTGTTCTGAGTGATCTCGATCATCATGAAAGTAATTCAANGTGTTGCTGCTATTAGCCTATTACTGGAAAGAAATTGCAGGCTGCATCATATGCTAATTATTACTATCTATGAGCTGTGATTGGATTTAAACATGTATGTATTGTTGATCACTGTTTAAAATTTGTTGCGTGTCACGCCAACTTGCTGGATGACTTTGGATGGAGTTCATTACGTTAGTTTGGAAATTTTCTGATCTTTGAATTGTTGTATGTAGATTTTAAAAATTGATCTAACTTATTTTTTCTATTGCTTTATGTCCTCTATAAATTTTTTTATTTTTATTAAGTTTGATTTTATACAACTTCTTGAAGTCCGCATGCGTTCAACCATGGCTGAAGATGAAATAAAAAAAGACGACAAGCAAAACTCTAAAAGTTAACCATCTAATGATCTAGTTAGAAGAGTAGATGATTTAGTTTTGACTTATGTTAAGAAAGGTAGAGGTAGACCAGAAAGACTTCAACATATTGTACACAAGTTGATCTTAATTTATTGTTATTAAATGAAAATATGTCACTCAATAGGACGCAATGGAGAAAGAGGATTCATGTAGCAGGCCCCACTTGGTGGGATAAAGGCTTGTTATTGTTGTTGCTGCATGTAATTTGTAATTGCCACTTGTTAAAGTTAAAAGTTGAAAATGTAATTTGTAAATATAACAATAATTTAAATTGATGCTATTTAAACCTTCTTTTCTTTATATATTTATTTATGCAAATTAATAATTGTTCAATTATTTAGATCGTTGAACTAAATTCCTAGCCAACTCGAATTTACCCCTCTTGATAATAAGGTAGGAGTTTTGATTAAGGTTATTCATCAGACACTAAGTACTTAAGAACTTAGCATATAATTGCAAAAAAATGAAGATTTTAAAATTATAAAATTATCACCATTGGCTTAAAGCGGATGGTGGGGGAAATGACGGGGAATTCAATTAACATTCTATGGTCCCGTCATCCTGGGTTGTAGCGTTCTCTGGTTTATTTAGTTAGAGGAGGTAGTCAACCTAACTTAATAGTAGGATCCTTGTCAGCCATTGGTTGCTTCGTCTCAGGGAACCATGCAAGACTTGGGGTGAAGATTTATCTAAGGGAAAAAATTAAGGTCACCTTAGCTAACAAGGGATTTATACCCAATTGCTCACAAATCAAATAAGTAAAACTACTGAGGAGCATACGAGCAAGAGGTATGATCATAATATAGTGAAGTTTAATTGGTCAAACTACTGGATGGATCATGATGAGCAAACCACCCGATAGAGCCTACCAATCAAATCACCAGATGGAGCATACTAGCTAAACCACCTGTTAGAGGCCAAACCATCTGGTTAGAGGGCTTTGCTTATAACAACTTCTTTGTGAATTCATTGGGCTAAACCACTTTGGTAGATGGCACAATCCATGTTCCTACAAGTGAGATTATTTTGAATGTGAATTTAGTCGCATAATTAATATGATAGCTACTCTTTGTGTGCTTAGGTTAATCTTATACTTATCACCTTTGAAAAATAATTGTGAAGGGCGAATCAAATTTGCTTAAGCTTTGGAGTGATAAATTTCACATGAAAATTTTCAAATTGTAGAATTTTAAAGGTTGATTTTAGGAATAGACAACTCGACTTAAAATCTTCTATCAAGTTGACTATCATCGATATATTTGATTGGTTGATTTAAACATCATTGACTTTGTTCCACTCACACAATATCAGATTCATAATTGCCATTACTTCGTTTGTTCCAATAAGAATTGAAATTTAATTTTGAAAGTGGATCAATCCGGTTGAAATATTATATCGACTTGGCCATTAACGGGGATTTGAAATTTTATTTATTTATAATTTGATTAAATTTAGTGGCTTCAATATTCAAAAAGATATAGGTCTTGTCAACTATAGTCTTTATTAGGAAGAGGATCAAACTGAAGCTCAATCTTATGAACTCCAGCCACCATTAGGAGGAGGGTCAGACTGGCCAAGGCAAGACTTATGGCCTTGCTTTATAGGCAAGGCGGCCCATTGCCCGTGCAATATTCTCATATCATGTGTATATGCATTTAACAAACTGGTCGGAGCACATATGAGTGTGTGATGATATTCATACATTTATATGTGTTTTTGAGGTGCATTTACACAAGTCCTAGATTCATATAAATTTTTCAAAAGTACTCACACAAATTTTAATATTATACGCGAGAAATAATTATTAAATTCATGCAAATACTAAAAACTATCTAACTTGAATACTTGCACATATATTTGGGTCATTCAGATGCGTGCAAGGTTTTACTTTAAGCCCCTTAAATGCTGTCAAGGTAGATTTTACTTGTGCATATTAAATGTTGTGACATACTTATATATAACCCTTATTTGATTACTCAAATTGGTCGCCCTAACATCACCAATTTGCCTTAAGCAACGACCCTAATTAAATTTAGGTGCATTTGAAAGCATTGGGTGTGGTTGATTCGAAATAGAGAGACTTCAAATTCTCTGAAGTTTCTTATAAGTTTCGTTTCACACTCATGTTAATGTTCATCTATTCATACATCGCCTTTGCACATTGTTTGGTCAATTTTATGATCATTTAAATTCTTAGTGGTCCTTTTTTTAGTCTTTTGTTAAACGAAAATCTGGCAACCTCCTAACGTCGTCCCTGCGAAAGTTTTAGGCCTTCCCATCATGTTTAAACTTTAGGAGATGTTTGGTAACTAATTTAGAGTAGGATTTAACTTGGAATTTACCTAAATTTCGTGTGATGATCTCACAGATTTTATAAATATATATTCCACAAATTTTGACTGTAAATCTCAAATTTACTAAATCTCATGAACCGACGAATTTAACTTCGCTGCCTTGAATTTAAGATTATTAAGATTTAATAAATTCATTGTCAAATAAATTTTTAGATTTAACTTATTCAGAATTTAATAAATCAAAATTTAAGAGATTTAGTAAGGTGATATTTAAGATATAGTAAACCCATATTTATCAATCTTTAATCTCGTCTTTCCACCTTTTTTGCGAAACAACTCGGGCTTTGCTGCAGCTTGGTAGGGGATTAGGGTTGTAAAAATGGCTCATTGTTCGCGAACAGCTCATGTTCGACTCGTTCGCTAAGTTAACGAGCCGAACACGACAAAAATTTGTTCGTTGGTGTTCGGCTCATTTTGGCTCGAAATACTATATATATATATATATATATTGATGAGTAGAATTTAAAAAAAAAAATCTAATTGACTATAAGATTACAAAGATTTATAATCAATTAAAAATATTAATTAATAAAATAGAATAAAATTATTAAATTAAATTAAAATAATAATTTATAAATAATAAATTTTAAATCTTCCCCATCTCTTAACATCTTATGGATCTTATGATTACATGTGATTAGGGTTCGTGAACAACAAGGGTTCGGCTCGCTAAGTTCGCGAACAACAAGTGTTCGGCTCGCTAATCAAACGAGCCTAGCAAGAACCCACTTTTTTGAGATTTGGCTCGTTTATGCCCCCGGGATCGCAAGCTGGTTTGCTGCAGGAGAGATGGGAACAATGACGGTCTAAGGGCCCGTTTTGGGCAACTTATTTGGGTGTGGCGTTTTCAAAAAGCTGCTGAACCATTTGGAGAAGGTGTTGGACGCACGTTATCGTGCCGCAGTGATTGACACAATGCTAAACTTCTCAAACTATTTCTTTTCAAACATCTCATCCTTTGAAGTGATGCTAAATTTCTTTTCAAACTTCTCAAACTGTTTCTTCGAAGAAAGAGCTGTTCAATATTGTTGGGAATCATAATTGTTATTTCTGATTCAAATGTTCAAATAGTTGTTCATTGGGTGATTGGCATAATGCTAAACATTTATGTGAAGTGCTGTTTTTTAAAGCTATATGGGGAAGAGTATTCAATAATTGAATTGGTATTTCTGATTCAATATTTGCTTTCCTCGGATTGTTGGAATTGTTATATATGGCATTTGCAATGGTATTTTCTGCAGAGCAATGAATTCTGGAAGGTTTCAATTTGCTATTCTTGAAACTATATAGGGAGTATGTCTGCTGGGTTTGTTGGGTTTTGTACTTCTCGTTGAATTCTGGAAGGTTTCAACTTTGCATAGCACTAAATTTGGCTTGTTGGGTTTGTTGGGTTTCAATTTACAAAATGGATGTTTCAAAATATTGGGAAGAGTGTTCAATGCAAAATTTATTTCTATTATAACAGGGTGAATATTATTGTGTGCTTGGTTATGGCATCTACAATGGAAATTTCTCCTAACCTAGACTTCAACATAGCTCTGAATTGTAGAAATTTTCAAATTGTTGTTTTTTTTAAAATTCTTGGGGAATATGTCTTTTGCTTTTCTCGGCTAGCTAGGATTGTTGGGGCATGCACTTCTTTTTCAAATGTCTGATTCTGAAGAAAAGGGATAATATTGAAAGCACAATTTATCTCTATCATCGCGGAAGAGAACCAAGCATTGGGGCCTAGCACATCCACTATTTTCATCAATTATTTTCAATTTTTCGATTAGAGAGCCAACCATTGTCCCCGACAAGAATGATTGATTGGGTTCCTGCAATGTTTATTCATTTGAAAGATTGACATGTTTCTTCATTTCTGATTTGCAATTTCATCTTTTGAAAGAATGACATGGTTAGTTGAGAGGATGTTTTTTGAAAAAAACTGTCTTTATTTCTGATTTATGTATTAGGCCTGGTTAATTGAGAGGATGTTTTTTGTGGAATTAGCTGCAATCTGATGTTACCATGAAATGAGGGAAGTATTATATTGCTATGCAATATGTATATAGCTATGTAATCTTACAGATTTGCTTAATAAAAAATTTTTGAATTTCGTTCTGTGTATATAAGTCATTGACCGAACCACATAATTCTTACGTGTACTTGTATTTTTTTGTTTCGATTTGTAAATTGCAACATTATTTGTGGAGTTTTGTTTTATTTATTTCTGTACTCAAACAATTAAGTTGTCACCATCTTAATGAAATATGAGCAGAATGATCATTTATTCAGTAACAACTGTCAGTTTCTAAATAAATTGTCTCTAATTCAAATTATTCTGATAATGCACAAATTATTTAGGATTTAGGGTTTATCCCTAAAATACCCTAATTGCGGCGAAAGCGGCACGGAGGAGATTGCTGGCGGTTTCGGCGAGGAAGGTAACACTGGGTGCAGGTACGAGAGCGAGCGAATGACCTGCAAGCAATGGGATTAGGCAGGCTAGGCAAAGAAAAGAAAACAAAGGGAATGAGGCAAAAGGGGGCCTGAACTGTGAGGGCGTTAGATGGATTGCTTGAGCAAGAGTGTTTGAGGGTTCGGAAAGGGGAAGACAAGAAGTGAACAGTGGATCTATAGGGGATAGCAAGCTGGTTCGAGGTTGAAATGAGAAAGTAGAGAAGTCTCTGGGTGTTGGAATTTAGGGTTTAGGAAAAGAGGCATAGCTGGGGTTTCCAGCGTGAGCTGAGGTAATCTGAAGATGAGACCGAAGTGATTAGGAGCAGATGGGGAAACCTGCGGTGGACGGGACCTAATGGCGGCCAGCAGCATTCAGACCGGAAATTAGCGGATCGAAACTGGTAAGAGGATCTCAAAATTGCCATTTGCATTATTATCATTTTTTAATTATTTTTTTATAAAATCTGATTATAAAGGATAATTATCAAAGGTATTTAGAAGTTAACTTTTTTTTCTTAATACTGGATTCAATTGACACACACACACACACATACATATATAGTACAAATGAATGGTTGAAGGCTATTATACGAGCCTCCAACTACCCTCATGTATCTAACTATTCGAGCGCCGCCCTCACTATCGACAAATTAGCCAGATGAGGATTCAAACCTGTTACCTGAGGAGACTTACGACCTTCAAAGAAGTTGCTCTACCAACAAGCCAAGATCGACGGAATATATATATATATATATATATGTAATTCTTTCAAAATTCATCATTTGCGCGCCTTGAATTACATGTCATTGGCCTCGTGCATAGGCAAACTTTATGTTTTGCATTGTTGCATAGATTATGGAGATATGTGTACCATTGACGTCAATTTGGCACTTGGAACTCATCAACACAATCAATTTTGCGATATTGTTCTGAGTGATCTCGATCATCATGAAAGTAATTCAATCTCGAGTCACATGCTATACATTGTAATCCATTATTTTGACTAGGATCAATAAAATTGATCATGAAGGGTATCTTTTTGGTAAAATTTGATGTTTCACACTCAACGACGAAAGTTATTTCTTGCTTGTTTGTGGCTTGGACAATTTTGGTGGTGTTTTGAAGGAAATTAAGCTCGATAAACAATTTTATTGATGTCCCACTCCATTCTTCATGAATTCAAACTTAATACTAGAAATTCCAATAGTAGTCGAACCAAGTTTAGTCTATCCCAACCAATATTTCATTGCATGCTCTATGGCTTGATCTTACCCTTGTTTTAGCATACTTTTCATAATGACATATGCACATGGGTCAACAACCCTGCGGTTGCCCATAAAGCCATCTTGGTGGGAGCAACATCATAATGGCAAGACGATCAAAGTAAAAGGCTAGTTGCAGAAAATGTAAAGTGTAGGAGATGGAAACAAAGCCCCTCATCATCATCCATACAGAAAATAGAGATAAAAAATTAAGAAAACTCCATGTGGCTAAATTGCAAAACTATTGTGACGAAGAAAATATCCAGAGAATCATTAAAAAGAGAGTCACGAGAGCTCTCAACAACAATGTAGGTGAGAAGAACTATGTAGAAAACCTTCAAGCAAGTTTGCACTGAACTCAATGATAGATGGTAGAAATGGTGGTTGAAAATTTAGAGATTCTCCTATCAAATCTCCTGGAATTTCTTTTCTTCCAAATGAAATAGACTAAGCCACAAATAGTGAGAAGGCAATAATATTTTGATTTTGTCGATCTCTAAGGAGTGTCATTTACGCAAGAGAGAAATTGATGGGGAGTGAGCCTTAAAAGAAAAAAACATTAGCAATTGACAATTATGTAATAAGGATGCTACAAGTCATTAAAAAAATAAGTGTCTGACAAATTCAATACTTAGGGTGAGAAAAATCACATAGAGGATTTATGTGGATCCCCTGATATTGATAATGCATTCAGTTTTTAAGTTTCCCACAAAACATAACTAAGTAAAAGCAGAAAATCATGTGCATAATGCCTATATCGAATCATGTGATGCTAATCTGCAATAGATGTAAAGTTATAAAATTCAATCATGTAATTTTTGAAAGGTTAAAATTTTTTTTCCATAACACCAAACCATTGTCATGTGTATATAATATGATTACGGTTTGTTTGGGGCAGCTACAACGGTTTGAAGAAACAGTTATGAAGCTGTTGCAGAAGAAACCACTGTTCAAAAAGCTGCGGTGACTATTAAAAATTTATTATTATTTTAAAAAGTCAAACCCCAGCTTTCTGACAACTATCACACTTTAACATGTTAGGTTGAAAAAACAATCTTCAACCACAAAAATTTCTAGAAAACAACAANTCGCAAGCTGGTTTGCTGCAGGAGACATGGGAACAGTGACGGTCTAGGGCCCGTTTGGGGCAGCTTATTTGGGTGTGGCGTTTTCAAAAAGTCGCTGAACCGTTTGGAAAGGGTGTTGGACGCACGTTATCGTGCCACAGTGATTGACAGAATGCTAAACTTCTCAAACTATTTCTTTTCAAACATTTTATCCTTTGAAGTGATGCTAAATTTCTTTTCAAACTTCTCAAACTGTTTCTTTGAAGGAAGAGCTGTTCAATATTGTTGGGAATCAGAATTGTTATTTCTGATTCAAATGCTCAAATAGTTGTTCATCGGGTGTTTGGCAGAATGCTAAACATTTATGCGAAGTGCTGTTTTTTAAAACTATATGGGGAAGAGTATTCAATAATTGAATTGGTATTTCTGATTCAATATTTGCTTGTTGGAATTGTTATATATGGCATTTGCAATGGTCTTTTCTGCAGAGCAATGAATTATGGAAGGTTTCAATTTGTTGTTCTTAAAACTATATAGGGAATATGTCTTTGCTTTCCCCGGCTTGCTGGGTTTGTTGGGTTTTGTACTTCTCGCTGAATTCTGGAAGGTTTCAATTTTGCAGAGCACTAAATTCGGCTTGTTGGGTTTGTTGGGTTTCAATTTACAAATGGATGTTTCAAAATATTGGGAAGTGTTCAATGCAAAATTTATTTCTGTTATAACAGGGTAAATGTTATTGTGTGCTTAGTTATGGCATCTACAATGAAATTCTCCTAACCTAGACTTCAACATAGCTCTGAATTGTAGAAATTTTCAAATTGCTGTTTTTTTAAAATTCTTGGGGAATATTTCTTTTGCTTTCCTCGGCTTGCTAGGATTGTTGGGGCTTGTACTTCTTTTTCAAATGCCTGATTCTGAAGAAGATGGAGAGTATTGAAAGCACAATTTATCTCTATCATCGCAGGAAGAGAACCAAGCATTGGGGCCTATCACATCCACTATTTTCATCAATTATTTTCAATTTTTCGATTAGAGAGCCAAGCATTGTCCCATGCAAGAATGATGGATGGGGTTCCTGCAATGTTTATTCATTTGAAAGAATGCCATGTTTCTTCATTTCTGATTTGCAATTTCATCTTTTGAAAGAATGACATGGTTAGTTGAGAGGATGTTTTTCGAAAAACTGTCTTTATTTCTGATTTATGTATTAGGTCTAGTTATTTGAGAGGATGTTTTTGGTGAAATTAGCTGCAGTCTGTTGTTGCCATGAAATGAGGGAAGTATTATATTGCTATGCAGTATGTATAAAGCTATGTAATCTTACAAATTTGCTTAATAAAAAAATTGTGGATTTCGTTCTGTGTATGTAGTTCATTGACCGAATCACATAATTCTTACGTGCACTCGTATTTTTTTGTTTCGATTTATAAATTGCAACCTTATTTTTGGAGTTTTGTTTTATTTATTTTTGTACTCAAACAGTTCTATTGCCATCAGCTTAACCAAACAGGAGCAGAATGATCATTTATCTAGCAACAGCTGCCAATAAATTATTCTGAATAAACTGCCCCAAATAACAAATCAAATTATTATGTTCAATTTTGCCCAAAATACCTAATTGCGGCGAAGCGGCACGGAGGAGATTGCCGGCGGTTTCGGCGAGGAAGGTACCACTGGGTGCAGGTAGGAGAGCGAGCGAATGACCTGCAAGCAATGGGATTAGGCAGGCTAGGCAAAGACAAGAAAACAAAGGGAATGAGGCAAAAGGGGCCTGAACTGTGAGGGCGTTAGATGCATTGCTTGAGCAAGAGTGTTTGAGGGTTCGGAAAGGGGAAGACAAGAAGTGAACAGTGGATCTATAGGGGATAGCAAGCTGGTTCGAGGTTGAAATGAGAAAGTAGAGAAGTCTCTGGGTGTTGGAATTTAGGGTTTAGGGAAAGAGGCATCGCTGGGTTTAGGGAAAGAGGCATCGCTAGGTAATCTGAAGATAGGAGCTGATGGGGAAACCTGCGGTGGACGGGATCTAATGGCGGCCAGCAGCATTCAGACCGGAAATTAGTGGATCGAAAACTGGTAAGAGTATCTCAAAATTGGCATTTGCATTATTATCATTTTTTAATTATTTATTTTTTATAAAATCTGATTATAAAGGATAATTATCAAAGTTATTTATAAGTTAATTTTTTTTCTTAAGACTTGATTCAATTGACACACACACACACATACATATACAGTACAAATGAATGGTTGAAGGCTATTATACGAGCCTCCAACTGCCCTCATGTGTCTAACTATTCAAGCGCCGCCATCACTACCGACAAACTGGCCAAAGGAGTCTCGGTTTAGAGAGAGAGAGAAGGTCAGAGAAAGAGAGAGAGAGAGANGCCAGCAGCATTCAGACCGGAAATTAGTGGATCGAAAACTGGTAAGAGGATCTCAAAATTGGCATTTGCATTATTATCATTTTTTAATTACTTTGTTTTTATAAAATCTGATTATCAAGGATAATTATCAAAGTTATTTATAAGTTTACTTTTTTTCTTAATACTTGATTCAACACACACACACGCGCATATACAGTACAAATGCATGGTTGAAGGCTATTATACGAGCCCCAACCACCCTCATGTGTCTAACTATTCGAGCGCCGCCCTCACTACCGACAAACTGACCAGAGGAGGATTCAAACCCGTGACCTGAGGGGACTTACGACCTTCAAAGAAGTTGCTCTACCAACAAACCACGACAGGCGGTGTATATATATATATATATATANCAATAGATGTGAAGTTATAAAATTCAATCATGTGATTTTTGAAAGATTAAATTTTTTTTTCCATAACACCAAACCATTGTCATGTGTATATAATATGATTAGGGTCTGTTTGGGGCAGCTACAANCATTAGCAATTGACAAATATGTAATAAGGATGCTACAAGTCATTAAAAAAATAAGTGTCTGACAAATTCAATACTTGGGTGAGAAAAATCACATATAGGATTTATGTGGATCCCCTTATATTGATAACACATTCAATTTTTAAGTCTTCCACTAAACATAACTAAGTAAAAGCAGAAAATCATGTGCATAATGCCTATATCGAATCATGTGATGCTAATCTGCAANGATATTGATGACGCATTCAGTTTTTAAGTATCCCACAAAACATAACTAAGTAAAAGCAGAAAATCATGTGCATAATGCCTATATCGAATCAGGTGATGCTAATCTGCAATACATGTGAAGTTATAAAATTCAATCATGTAATTTTCGAAAGATTAAAATTTTTTTTCCATAACACCAAACCATTGTCATGTGTATATAATATGATTAGGGTCTGTTTGGGGCAGCTACATCGGTTTGAAGAAACAGTTGTGAAGCTGTTGCAGAAGAAGCCGCTGTTCAAAAAACTGCGGTGACAATTAAAAATTTATTATTATTTTAAAAAGTCAAACCGCAGCTTTCTGACAACTATCACACTTTAACAAGTTATGTTGAAAAAATAATTTTCAACCACAAAAATTTCTAGAAAGCAACAAAAAACAGTTATCCAAAGAGAGTTGTCGTTGCGGTATGAAAAGCAAAGTATCCCGAAAGCTGTTCCAAACGGATCCTAAAAATAGACCTCACAATGCCAACTTCTAAAGGCAGATTAAAAAGTCATTAATAAATTATTACTAATGAATCTTGATACGCCACTAATAAATTTTCATCATTTGACACGAATCTCAAAGCATAACACGAATCTCAAGACAACATTTTAAGTAAAAAACATTTAAATCTTGATAAAAAGTCATCCAGAGTTCCGATTTAAGCAAACTTATATTCTAACTGACTGGCTCAATGAAACAGACATAATGATATGAAAATTAGTCTAATCCGAGTCAAATCAAGCTCATATCAAGTCATTAAACCACTCTTGAAAGATTTCTAGACACATTTGGAAAGTCAAATAGATGTCGACGCTGACAAGTTTATACTCGAATCAAGCGGCTTGACAAAACAAATCTAACGAGACCAAAATCACTCAATTCCGACATCGTTAAGACACTCAAATGTTCATTAAACACGACATGATCAAAGGAAAATCTCTGGATCGTTCGATCAAAATGGTTGATATTTATGCATTAATTGCACTCAGAACACCATAAATAGAGCCCTATCCTTCTCATATGGGGGGCGGAAGTCTTGGGATAGAATTTGAGACTTTGAGAAGAAGCTGAAGTCCAGCACCACCACCGACCGCCGTCGACATCCGCTGATCGCAGTCGACCATCACCGACCGTCGTCGTCTACCGCCGATCATCGTCAACCACCGCCGATCATTGTCAACCACCACCGATCATCGTCAACCACCGTCGACCAGACTCCGTCAGTCGACGTCCTAACTTGAAAAATCTAGTAACCCTCTGCCGTCTGTAAGACAAGAGCTCACCACTACGATTCATGTGCCAACTACGATCTACGTGGTCATCGGCTCATGCAGTTTCTGAATTCGGCCCCAACGACCTACATACTTTATTAATACTCTCTAACTAAAATCTACGTGATTCACAATTCTCACAATTGCTTACTATGACTTCTTTAACCAATCAATGCTTCTGAAGCAACCATCTACTACACTCACGACGAACCATTACCTCTTTAACAAATAATAATGACTCATGCAACCTGTTTTCACCAAGAATTGCAACCAGACTATAGTTATGCAACTTTGTAATTATATCTTCTCTAATTTAGAGAAAGAATGAACATGTGTACTTATCATTCATAATGAATTATTTCAACTAGGCTAGACCCCGTGGTTTTTAATACACCAAAAATATATGCATTTTTAGACCCATATTTTATACTCATTTTTTGTGATATTGCATTTTAATGAAAGATATTTTTATGTTTTCCTGCAGGTTGTTGATTTTTAGGACTTGAAGCAAAAAAGAAGCAAAAATGATGAAATTTGGAGTCAAAATGACGTTTTTGGCGATTCACAATTGTTCATAAATCAAGTGTTGGGTATCTATAAGATAAATAAACTTGAATTAGCTTTTTATCATAAGAGGGCTATCGAGTTGATGAAGCAAATCCTGCACGTCACATTAACCTGGGTGTCTCGAGCTCGAAACAATAAAACGGACGATTGTTTAGCTAAATTAGCTAAAGAGATGACCAACATGAATTTTGAGCCAATATTGATTGACGTGCGTACTCGACGAGTCTTGGAATCGTCGAACTTACAACTCTCGTTGACAAAGGAGTCATCAAGTTCAAGCAACTAGGATGCAACTTCTATTGTTCCTCATACTCCTGAGATAGTTCTTTAAAATCAACATGAGACACTCTTGATAGAGGAACAAGATGATTGGAGACAACCCTTCATTGACTATTTCAAAGAAGGAATGCCTACAGATAAATCGATAGCTGCACAAATAAGAAAGAGAGCCCCACGGTTCGCTTTTGTCAATGAAACCCTCAACTGTAGATCATTGGAACAAATATAGCTACGACGTTTGGGGTCTGACGAAGTCAACAAAGTTATTGTTGAGGTACATGAAGGACTTTATGGCACACATCAGTCAGTTCCTAAAATGACGATGAAGATCAAAAGAATGAGGTATTACTGATCATCAATGGTGAAATATTGCATTGAGCATGCAATGAAATGTTATGAATGTCAAATTCATGATAACATAATACACCAGCCACCTACATATTACACCCAACTATAGCATCTTGGCCATTCAAATGTTGGGGTTACGAATGTTATTGGATCGATTGATCCACCATCACCAGGATTCCCGCTTCATTCTAGCAGCAAGTGATTACTTTTCAAAATGGGCTGAAGCTATCCTGTTTAGAGAAGTTACTGCTGAGTAAGTGACGAATTTCTTCACTCACAACATTGTCTACTAATTTAGTGTATCACGTTGCATTATTTTAGACAATGACTCAGCTTTTAAAAGCATGAAGATATGAAAATTTATCGATTGCCAGAAGATTTATTGGTGATATTCTTCGATATATAACCCAAGAACAAATGGCTTAGCAAAAGTTTTTAATAAAACACTGGTTAAACTGCTAAAGAAGATCCTCACTAAAAATAAACAAAAATGACATTAAGATGATCGAAGCATTGTTGGCCTATTGCACAACTTAAAACTCCGACCAAATTTACTCTGTATGCATTGGTGTTATAGCTCAAGCGGTATTTCCACTTGAAGTTGAGTTGTCATCACTTCGAGAAGCTTTACAATATAGTCTTACACAAGATCAAAATGTTCGTCTGCGAATGGAAGAGTTAGATATACTGGATGAAGTGAGACTCTAAGCTCAACAGAACCTGAAAATTTACAGAGCAAAGATGTATCAAATACTTGATTATAAGATGCTTCCTCGGACATTCTAGAAACGAGAATTGGTTTTGGTGCTGAGAAGGCCAATCATTCCTCATCAGAAAGTTGGCGGTAAATTTATACCTAATTGGGAGGGCCTGTTCGTTATTGAGAAAGTGTATTAGGGAGGAGCCTATCAACTTATCAATTCGAAAGGTCGACGGCCAACGCCTCCAATTAATGATCGATACTTGAAAAAGTATTATACATAGTGGCCAAACCAAAGATGTTCAAAATTTCATTTTAAAATATAAATGATTTGTTTTATTTTCATATATATTTGAAATTCTCTTGTAGCACAAAAATATATTTCAAAGTTATTGTAAATGTTCCCCCATAAGATTATGGGCATTTTTTTAGTTCATTTGAGCTGACGTTGAATTTAAATTCTCAAATTATGTTGCACTGTAAAAATTCCCCCCGCAAGAGTGGGGGGTATTTTTTAGAAACCTTATATAAAATATATTCAATTTCTACTTACAAGACAAGGGGCTCATTGTTGGGGTTGACATCGTGCGTCAAGCCGAGATCCCCAAATATGATGCCAAAATTCTCAATTTCAATGCCACAAGTATTAGGGTTGACATCAAGCTTAAATGCCGAGATCCTCAAATATTTGCTACAAAAAACCATCAGGTAAAAATATATGCAAAATGAAATTTGAAAGACAGAGATTTTCTTTGATCAAAATTCTTAAAGTTCAAACTAAAAAGATTTTGATATTTGCGAGCCTTGACGATTCAAGTTGGAAGGATACAAGCTCTATCACAATTCATGTCTAAAATTCAGAGAGGGTAAAAAAAAAAGTTAAACTCAACAAGCCCAAATATGTCCGAGTTGCTGCAGCTTGCTTCACTCAACAAGCCATAAAAACGATCGTAGTGAAGGAGCAAGCTTTTCCTACTCAACATGCCATAAAAATGTTTGTATTAGGAAAATCTCTACCTTTTTAGTCTGATGACAGGACTTGTCCAGTTCCAAAGTTCATCCAATTTGACAAGTTTAAGTTTTTCAAATCCAGAATACTCTTTTTTTTAAAAAAGAAATAATAGATAAAAGGAAATCCCTAAGTCTATAAACCGAAGCTTCATAAGCTGAAGAAGCAAAAGTTTGTTATAATCGAAGTCTGGGAATCAAACATATCAAGAAGGTCAGACTTAACAAGCCCCAACTATGACTGAGTCGTTGACAACTTTCTTCACTCAACAAGTCATAAAAACAACTGCAGTGAAGAAGCCTCCATTTGTTAGTCCGATGACAAAGACTATCAAATACCAAACCTATCCAACTTGAGAAGTTCAAGTGAACTAGATCAAGAAATTTTTCTTGATCGATTAAAGGTCAAAGAAAAATCAAAAGAAATGGACACCACTAAAAACAAAATATTAAGTTGAGCTTGCTATTCTTTTTAAAGAAGCTTCAACAAAGGAGGAAAATAAAAAAAAGAAAGAAAATCAACTAAAAAGATCATAAATACATACAAATGGTGAAATGTAACAAGCTACAATCAAAACATCATAAAAGACGAGACTACAGAGCTTGAAGCTCTGTCATAATCTCAGTAAGAGCCTCATACTCAGTCTTAGCAACCTACAACTCCTGCTCCACCTAAGTCAAGGCTGAATATGCAACTAATAAGGCTCGGTGACAAGTTTGAAATCAGAGCTGCTCCCTCTCAATTGTTCGTGTATGCCTGACGTGCTCCATTTGAAGACCGGCCTTGCACGACATGCTGTCTCTGATCTCTCCTAGAACATGCTGTATACAAGTCCCAAGACTCTCAATCTCAGCTGAAGTATCAGAAGTGTGTTGGCGAGACGTCTGTAAAGCTGCAGAGCCTCTCCAACTCATCATGTGCCACATCAGCTGCCTCANAAAAAAACAAAATCTGAATGTATGCAAAGTGTAAATTATAATGAAAAATATTTAGATTATAAACATGTTTAAATATCAGTAGATCTGTAATTGATTTGTCAATTTTATCANTATTAAAAATTTATTATTATTTTAAAAAGTCAAACCGCAGCTTTTTGACAACTATCATACTTTAACAGGTTAGGTTGAAAAAATAATTTTCAACCACAAAAATTTCTAGAAAGCAACAAAAAACAATTACCCAAAGAGAGCTATCGTTGCGGTATGAAAAGCAAAGTATCCCGAAAGCTATCCCAAACGGATCCTAAAAATGGAACTCACAATGCCAACTTCTAGAGGCAGATTAAGATCCTCTAAATTATTATTAATGAATCTTGATTAGCCACTAACAAATTTTCATCATTATACCCGAATCTCAAATCATAACACGAATCTCAAGACAACATTTTAAATAAAAAACATTTAAATCTTGATAAAAAGTCATCAAGAGATCCGATTTAAGCAAACTTATATTCTAACTGAGTGGCTCAATGAGACGGACCTAATGATATGAAAACTAGTCCAATCCGAGTCAAATCAAGCTCATATCAAGTCATTAAA
This sequence comes from Phalaenopsis hybrid cultivar, assembly GCA_002079205.1. NCBI lineage: Eukaryota > Viridiplantae > Streptophyta > Magnoliopsida > Asparagales > Orchidaceae > Phalaenopsis > Phalaenopsis hybrid cultivar. The sequence goes on from JXCR01133654.1 coordinate 103,465, forward strand.
CCACCATTGAAAGATTTCTAGACACATTTGGAAGGTCAAACAGATGTCGACACTGACAAATTTATACTCGAATCGAGCGGCTTGACAAAACAAATCTAACGAGACCAAGATCACTCAATTCCGATATCGTTAAGACGCTCAAATGTTCATTAAACACGACATAATGAAAGGAAAATCTCTGGACCGTTCGATCAAAATGGTTGATATTCCTGCATTAATTGCACTCAGAATACTATAAATAGAGTCCTATCCCTCTCATATGGGGGGCGGAAGCCTTGGGATAGAATTTGAGACTTTGAGAAGAAGCTGAAGTCCAACACCACCACCGACAGCCGTCGACCTCCGCTGATCGCAGTCGACCATCACCGACCGTCGTCGACCACCGCCGATCATTGTCAACCACCGCCTACTAGACTCCGTCAGTCAACGTCGTAACTTGAAAAATCTAGTAACCCTCTGTCGTCTGTGAGACAAGAGCTCACCACTACGGTTCGTGTGCCAACTACGATCTACGTGGTCATCGACTCATGCAGTTTCTGAATTCGGCCCCAACGGCCTACGTACGTTATTAATACTCTCTAACTAAAATCTACGTGATTCACAATTCTCACAATTGCTTACTATGACTTCTTTGACAAATCAACGCTTCTGGAGCAACCATCTACAACACTCACGATGGACTATTACCTTCTTAACAAATAATAATGACTCATGCAACCTGTTTTCACCAAGAATTGCAACCAGACTATAGTTATGCAACTTTATAATTACATCTTCTCTAATTTAGAGAAAGAATGAACCTGTGTACTTATCATTCATAATGAATTATTTCAACTAGGCTAGACTCTGTGGTTTTTGATACACCAAAAATATATGCATTTTTAAACCCATATTTTATACTCATTTTTGGTGTTATTGCATTTTAATGGAAGATATTTTTATGTTTTCTTTCAGGTTGTTGATTTTTAGGACTTGAAGCAAAAAAGAAGCAAAAATAATGAAATTTAGAGTCAAAATGGCGTTTTTGGCGATTCACAATTGTTCATAAATCAAGTGTTGGGTATCTATAAGATAAATAAACTTGAATTGGCTTTTTATCATAAGAGGGCTATCGAGTTGATGAAGCAAATCCTGCACCTCACATTCACTATCAAAGAACGAGCAAAGGAGCCAACTGATATAGAGTACAACTCGTCAGCGCTGATACCCAAGTGTCAAAGTGCTGACCCAACATCGTAGTGATGCACCCTGAGCGCCGCAACACAACAATACAACCAAGATAGTTATTCACTTCAAAATTTAAATTAGAAAGTAAAAAGGTGCAGAGGAGGCGTTTAGGAGAGAGAAAGAGACCTACTTGTGTGCGAAGTCTTTTGTATGAGTGAGTGTGTGTAAGAGTGGGGGAGATTACTAGTGTGTGTGAAGTCTTGTAGTGTGAGTGAGTGTGTAAGAGTGTGGGAGGCTACTAGTGCGTGCGAAGTCATGTAGAGTAAGTGAAAGAGTGAGAGAGTGTGCTCAGCTAAGGAGATCAAGTGAGAGTGCAGGACCAAAGAATTGAAGTTTCTATAGCAAAATTTAGATTACATTCAAGGATTTCAGGCTCTTTAATTTCTCTATCTTTTTTTGTATTCTCATTTATAAACACTTGTGATTTTTGGTTTAAGTGCACAAGATTTTATGTTGTTAAGTTTTGAGTCATGATAGGCTAAGTGAATTCTCTTTTGGATTTGTGAATTTTATTTTAATTTTCTTTAATTATGTATTTTAGTTGAGTCCTTATTGAAATTACTTATTTACTATTTTCTAATTTAATTTAACAATACATAAACTTGTTTAAATTTTTTTGAGAGTTTGAGATATCAAAGGAGCCTTGTTTTTTATATGGAGATTAATAACTAGNGTATTCTCATTTATAAACACTTGTGATTTTTGGTTTAAGTGCACAAGATTTTATGTTGTTAAGTTTTGAGTCATGATAGGCTAAGTGAATTCTCCTTTGGATTTGTGAATTTTATTTTAATTTTCTTTAATTATGTATTTTAGTTGAGTCCTTACTGAAATTACTTATTTACTATTTTCTAATTTAATTTAACAATACATACACTTGTTTAAATTTTTTTGAGAGTTTGAGATATCAAAGGAGCCTTGTTTTTTATATGGAGATTAATAACTAGGGTTTGGGGGAGTAGAAATACATCAACTAAACCATAGCAATCACTTAGGGAAATGAGTTTATAGATTTTAGAAGTTCTTAATGCATAGACATATAACATTGTGAAATTTAAAATTAAGGCTTTTTTTAATTGACAGAGATTAAAAACCATCAGTGATCCCAATTAACAATACATTAATTTTAAAATCATAATTTAATTTTGCAAATCCAAAATTTTTATTTTGAATTTAATATTTTCTACAACAGCTGTCATTTAAATATAAAAGTTTTGGTGATCGTAATAGATTTTAGAGTTTTAAAAACTAGTGTTTGGCTTCTAAATAATGATTACATCATTCCTCATAGGAATGATATTGGATTCAATTCACTTTATTATTTGAATGATATGTACACTCTCCAAAGAGAAGTACTATTTTTTTTTTACCCTAAACTACCAATTACCTAAGCCACGTTCACCTAATGCCAACAAAAAGATCATTTAGGTCTCCATTTTCAACGGCCAAAGATGTGGACAAGGTTGTTGGAAATGACCATAAATCATATTAATGTGGAAAGACTAGAGCAGTGTAGCAAGGCCATCCACATCAAACCACCAAAGGGATGCCACAACAAGAAGAGACTTTTAATAAGTCATGAATGATGACAGGAATTGTCCCCAAATTTACAAAGTGGAGAAATGGACACAATTTCAAAACCAATCATGTTGCAAGGAGAGGACTCGTCCACGTTGTGATTGCTCTCAACTTTAATATGTCCTACTTTGTATTGTATTGGCACCTCAAATTATAATTTTTCTTAAATACAAGTAGAAGTTATTTACCTTGGCAAGCCCACGGCTTGATTTCCCATCTAAAAAATGTTTGAAGTTGAATTCTCTTCTATTTAGATATTCTTGATGTTAATCTTAAAGGGTTATTTGATCTATTCACACTATAAATAAATTTTATAAACTAATGATTTTCTTTGTATTAAAATAAGATCATCACACTATTAGGATTTTGAAGATATCTGCATCTTTCCAAATGATGGCATTTAGTAATTTCTTCATTTTCTTAAAATATATTTTCAAACTTCAAGTAACAAAATGAATTTAGAAATGATTTTATTGTAGAAATTTATTAGCCTTTTTAAAAGGAACTTTTATCTTGCTACCAAAGCATAGCTCACATTTCATTCATTCTTGGTAAAAAATAGGCCCTTTTCGTTGAAAACACAACTAAATTTTATACTATTCCTTATTATTGATGTTATAAATGTTTTTCATATCATAAAATAATAATATTCGCTCGTAATAAAGCAATTTGCAAATAATAATAGCATAAGATATGCTTGCATGTGGCACTTAATAAAATGCATATAAGAAAAGGTTCAAAATGTAATAAAGGCATCTTATACATGCATCTTCTAGCACACATTTTCAATAAAATAATTTATCATCATAAACACTTATGGTCGTCTTCATTGCCATAGAATATTAACATACTTCCCTTCTTACCTCTTACTAACTAGCATATAATTAGTAACAATATTACTTATATTTATATCACTTATTCTTCTTAGACTCCATAACTCATTGCTCAGGAAGCAGTGGAAGGAAACCATGTCGACGTGCTGCCGTCCAAATCTCCTCCACTTGAAGCACAGTCTCACCACATTCATGTTCATCGTATCCCTCTAATCCATGAATTATTCCAGCGATACGCCATGCACTAATTACTCTCCTTGGCAGCCAATTCTGCATTGTTATTTAAACTTGGTAGTCAAATATATAATTTTAATGAAACCAAATTGAATACTGTTACAAAGTCTTTGTTTGGACTATAGTAAAAGAGAGGGAAAAAATGAAAATCATGTGATTTATTGGTTGAATAGGAAAATTTTGCCATTACTATTACCTCGCAAGAGTGCATGTTTTGTAATTCATTTGGAATTTTCATGGCTGGAGTGTTGTAATAAATGCAATCTTTTCTAACTTTTTTTGGTGGAAAATGTGAAAATGGAATGAAGGTTGTTCCAATTTGTGCCTTCCTTTGTTCTGCATCATCCATACCATCTCCGACCAACCAAACCTACAAAAAATAAGAAATTCTTTGAAGTTATTTCAATTTTTTATTCTATCGCAAGCACAAAAGCCATGCAACTATGATAATCTTTGATGAAAATTGAATTCATTAAATTCATGTGTTTAAAGAGCAAATGGATTGGCTTTTAGTGTTATATTATCAAATAAAGAAAAAAAACAAAATCTGAATGTATGCAAAGTGTAAATTCTAATGAAAAAGATTTAGATTATAAACATGTTTAAATTTCAGTAGATCTGTAATTGATTTGTCAATTTTATCAACATATTTATATTTTATTGTATTATTCTTTATCTAGTTTTATCAGTAAATTGCAATTATAGGAGTACAGAAGAATCTCATTAAATGATTTCCATGAGAATAATTCCATAAAAATACTGGTGTTAAATGTTTATTATGATTGTTGTAGATTTTATGATAATTATAGATTTTTCTTCATTACATAAACAATTATTTTAGGTAAACTGTTCTCGCTTCATAGAGCAAAGGAAATCATTACCTGAGGCATATAATTGTTTGAAAGCATAAGGTTGTCTTTTGTATTTCCTAGCAAGAATGGCTCATGCATATAATAGTCATGTTTGTTTGCCATTACAACCTGTATATAATAGCATAGTTAGCAGTGATTTGCTTAAGTGTAGCTAGCAAAAATATATACCATGAAAATATTTGGGATTTTCTATAAATTAATTTTTAATAATTGAATTTACCTTTACACCTTTGTTGCAGAGGCATTGGACCACTGTGCGAGCAACTTTTGATATGTTACCTATCAATAAAATTTGTTTGGTACCTTTGGGAATGCTATTAAGAATCACAGCAGCTGCCAAGCTACTCCCATCCACAATTCTTAGTTTCAACTTTGGATACTTTTGAAGGTAAAGCTCACCACTTTCATTTAGCTCTTTTGACTAGAAATAAAAAAAATAGTCATATAAGTAATCTAAGTGCTCTAACTCAAATGATATGTTTCATAGTCATCTTTATGTTTATATTATCTCTTTAGCTAGAGTATTTTAGATCAACTAGGTTGAGCTATTGAGTTTCTCTTCATATGAATTACCAAATCTTAGAGCTTGTAATGTGGCGCTAAGCTTTTTTATATTTTTTAAATTTTTATGTATTTAGATCAATACCAAGTTAAGCATTTCATCGAATTCGTAGACAAGCTCATTATGGATGATAAGGTATCAACTTATAGTTCATGTAAAAAACGCTAAGACTTTTTCATTTTTATATGAATATATTAAAAGCTAACCTAAGAAGTTGGGATAAGGATGATGGTGATGTTAATCAACTATAAAAATATAAATGCAAATGCTTTAATTTGTACTAGCTAATGTATAACTAAAAAAATTTATGAGCATTTACATGTCAATTCAATACCACTAAAACAAAGTTGATGATACAAACTCAATTATTATGTTAATGATCTTAGAAAGCAATAAGTTATTTTTTGTTTTTTCTTAAACTACACTACAAAATTTTTTTGTTCATTTATTCATGAATTTAGGATTATTATTACTATTATTGTTTAATTACCAAGGTGAAATAGTAATGCACATGCCTGGTTGAGCAATCCTAAACTCAAAACCTTAACTCCCTTGGCATCAGCCTCTAAAATGGTCTTTTCAATCAAATCATTTATAGCTTCTTTCTCCCATGATAAGCCATACTGCACATAGAAAATGCAAGTTGTTTAGAAATATCATAAAACTATATTATCATTCAAAGGAAAGGTGATTTTCATACTTGGAATTTGTATCTTGGTATGACCCATGTTTGCATTTTGATATCCTTCAACTTATTTCTTTCGACAACAAAGGAAGAATTGTAAAACCATGTGAGTACCATAGACACCCACGCGATCGGCCACATCATCAAGTCATGCCACTTGAACTTGTATGGTTTAGAAGCCAGAGATGCAATCCCTAGCCTTAGATGATATATTGATTGCAAGGTGGTTGGATGTGTAAGGTGAACAACATCTATTATCTCTTTCTTTCCTTTCAATGAATTTTCATAAAGTTCATCTGATGATTTATCAAATGTGTTGTACAAATAGTCATAAAATGGCATGAATAAGGAGTAGTTAGTCCGAAATTGTGTATGATGGAGTGAATGAAACCTGCATCAAAAGAATTATTCCATTCCCTCATAAATAATGAATCAAGCAAAATTTTTTTTAATAATATGGTATTTCATCATAGTGAAACTAAACATAGCTCATGTCTTCAGACTCCTGCTCAGTTTATNACCACCAAAGGGATGCCACAACAAGAAGAGACTTTTAATAAGTCATGAATGATGACAGGAATTGTCCCCAAATTTACAAAGTGGAGAAATGGACACAATTTCAAAACCAATCATGTTGCAAGGAGAGGACTCGTCCACGTTGTGATTGCTCTCAACTTTAATATGTCCTACTTTGTATTGTATTGGCACCTCAAATTATATTTTTTCTTAAATACAAGTAGAAGTTATTTACCTTGGCAAGCCCACGGCTTGATTTCCCATCTAAAAAATGTTTGAAGTTGAATTCTCTTCTATTTAGATATTCTTGATGTTAATCTTAAAGGGTTATTTGATCTATTCACACTATAAATAAATTTTATAAACTAATGATTTTCTTTGTATTAAAATA
>JXCR01133654.1:113618-124507 GCA_002079205.1 Phalaenopsis hybrid cultivar
ATATGAAAGATTTGTGCGGTATAAATGTAAATTAAATTTTGTGTTAGCTAGATATGCAAATAGAAAGGAATTGCATGGTATGTTTGTAAATGCCTGTAATGATATTTATGATATTCTCATATGTTGCACACCTTTTGAAAGGTAAGTGCGGCTGTGTTTGTTCTTGAAGTAGGAAGTCTTTAAAATTTCAAATATTTTAAAGGCAATTTATGGAGTTGAAATTCAATTTTCTTGTATTGTCTGCAAATTAAAACCATCTGATTATATATGTATAATTTAAATATGATAAAAAAAATTACATCTTCACAGAAGTAAGTCAGAATATGCTAATCTACTTTTTTTTTTTTCCTTCACACACTTTAATTAAAACATCATTTATTAAGTGTGTGATCCGGATGTAGGACGACGGTGTGAATCACACCATGCCCTCTGCATGGCTGTGTGATGTGATCCACACCGTCGTCCAAACATACAATGTGTAGGCATACTATTTTCCCGTTCTTTATTCAAAATCTTAGATCTTTCTCATTTTTTTAATAGTAGCTACCAAAATAGAAAAAAAAAACTCAAAAAAAGGGAAGGTTTACATACATGCTGATCAATTATTATGTATTTACAAATATTTCATACACTCGAACTCCAATTTTTACATACATGTCACCTTACTCATGCATAAAAAGGTGCACTTTACTTTTTAAAATTTAAAATGGTGATATTTTTGTTTTGTTATGAAGAATTTGGGCGGTATAAATGTGAAAAGTAAAGTTAACGCGTCAGATATGTAAATGCATAAGAATTAGGTGGCATATATATGTAAATACCCCTAAAAGTTATTTATTTATTTATTGCCTTCTGGGATTACTTTGCTAATTCCGAGTTTGCATTGCTAACCATTTTATATGAAATTAAGCCCAAATTATAATTTATTATAAGAAAACTGTAGCTAAATATAATCAACAAAACCTGCATATTATGGCTTACCAGTTCCTCTCACGATCAACTTGCTCAAAATCTATACTTTTGTCAACAATCCGATGAGGACTTGTTGCAGTTTTGAAGCGAGAGATGCTGATCCATATCTGATTGTGTAGCATTCTTAGCAGAAGTGAAGGGAAGACCAAAGAATAAACTATGGAGATATCCTTCAGATCCTTCGTTGCAAGCAAGTAGAAACTATGCGCCACCCATGGAGCTATAACCAGGTACTGCATCATAACAAGAAATATTACATATTACATTTTAGTTCCAAGTATAATTTTTTAAGGGTTTTTACATACATTCCACAAAATATTTATGTATTTACATTTATAAACTTCAAAGTTTGATATTTAAACTTGTAACATTTTTGTGTCATAAATTTATGATGATGATGACGATATTTTTGATGTGATGTTAATGATTTGAGTGATATGCATGTAAACATGAATGTTTAGATGTTAGATATCGAAGGTTTTGTTTGAGAATGAGGCTATGCTCCATTGCGTTGCAGAGAACATCGACAGAACCCTTCGCCTTTGTCCGGTTCATTTCGTCTTCATGAGTTGCGTCGACTGCACAGGTATTTCTCTTCCATTTCAGAACGCAAGATCTTCAGGGCTCTGGCCCTTGCTTTTAAATTTTTCTCAAAGGCAAAATGTTGTCTAAGGAACCCAAATTATATAAAAAATGTGCGGTATTTATGTAAAGTTCCCAAAGATAAAAGAGATAAATTAGTTGTAATACATGTATTTGAATATTCAAGAAAATTAAATTCTATGTTAAGAAAATAATTTGATCCATGTAATATATATCTTTTTGTTTCTAATTATACCGTTTTTTTATTTTTTAAAATCTTTCTTTCAAATTTATCTTTTCATTTTAACTCAAACTGTGGGGAATTATTCTGTCATAATCTTTTCTTTCCTCCCCTGAATGTTGTAAATGAAAACAAAAAACTTATTACAAAAATGAAAAAAAAAAATGTTGCACGTGATCCACCTTGTAAATAAAAACTAGATCAAGCGGGTCCATCATTCTCGATAGCGAGATTTTGATCTGACAGCCGAATTTTGTTTTTATTTTGGGCAATCTTTCTTTCTTTTTAAACAAACCTTGCTCGGTTTAAACTCATGGAGTAAGAATTTATAACATACTGTGTCTTCATTATTTGCAAAAATACCAACCCAGCAAATGCAAAGCTTAGCAGGAAAAAATGGCAGTTGGGCCATATATTACCTTGAAGTTTCCAAGCTTCTGCCATGGCCACTCTGTGAGCAATCCTGGTCTTGAAGCCATGAATCTCCCAAGCTCTCTACTCTTGCAGTCACTGCAACTGTGGAAAAACACTTTCTTCCATGTGGTCTATTTAAAGATGGAGGGAAAACTGTAAACAAAGATTTTTTGGGGCATTTACATGCATACCCTACAATTCTTATGTATTTACACATCAAACACCTAAACCTTCATATTTACATATTAATCCCTCTCAAGTCCTATACACAACATCAATATTATCACTATCATTATCTTTTGAACAATGAAAAGCACATTTCTATATGTAAATCCTTAACACCGAAGTGCTGCAAGTATAATAATCAAACTTTGGGGGCTAGATATGTCAAAACATAATTCTAGAATTATAATATATGTACAGAAGAATATTATCATGTAGGTAATCTGCCCGTTGCTTGATTTGGTGCCACATGATTTATATCTATATTTATTTCTCATCATCCAAAAAAAAAAAAAAAAGTATTTTGCTCACTAGTCAACATCTAAAAAATATTTTAAAGAAAAAGAATTTTTACCTTCTTCAACAATTAAAGCAGCAGTTACTAATAAATATAGGTTGGGTGGCCAACTGAGGAGCACATGGTGGCATCATTTTACTTGTTTCACGACAACACTGTTTTTCTTCACAGCTTGGCTTCCTTCCATTAATGGTAAACTTTGGCTGTTACAGTACCATCATGTTTGGCCAGCTTAATTAGTACAATAAATTTAAATGATAATTTTGTGATTTTTATTTGTTTTTTTCTGAAAATTCCATTATAGCTGTGATGATAGCTCAGATGGAGTTTGTTGTGGGGGAGCTTTCATCTCCCTTTCATAGTCTTATGCTAGGGTGCTTTATGACTTTGAAATTCGAACTTATCTCTTTAGCACAGCTGAAGCTATTTAGATAAGCTGTTGTTCAAAAAATTATATTTGATATTACAAATTTCTTTTTAAGAGTCTGATTGTAGCTTTGTAGCAGTCNGCATCATGTTTGGCCAGCTTAATTAGTACAATAAATTTAAATGATAATTTTGAGATTTTTATTTGTTTTTTCTGAAAATTCCATTATAGCTGTGATGATAGCTCAGATGGAGTTTGTTGTGGGGGAGCTTTCATCTCCCTTTCATAGTCTTATGCTAGGGTTCTTTATGACTTTGAAATTCGAACTTATCTCTTTAGCACAGCTGAAGCTATTTAGATAAACTGTTGTTCAAAAAATTATATTTGATATTACAAATTTCTTTTTAAGAGTCTGATTGTAGCTTTCTAGCAGTCACCGCACTTAGTCAGATCAGGTTACGTACTCAAAATGTAGTTTTGATTTGCACAAAAAATGTGGTGCGCTGTCTTAAATACATCATGTATGACTTTGCAGAGTGTTAAATTTCATTATCGATATCAGTGTGTTACAACAACAACCAGAATAATGTAATTAATGAAAATAATTCTTTTTAAGAATAATTAACACTGTGAAATGCAGAAGCAAACGTGAATGAAAAGTGATGAGCGCAGAATGCCATTCATGGCTTCTTGAGTAAAGGTGGTGGTTGGATATGATGCCATCAGACTGTTGATTGGTGAAGAAGATGATGCTAAGCCTGCGTCATTTAATTAAAGCTGGCTAGCTAGATTTGAGGTTTGGTGGTAGGGATTTTTTTTTGGGAAGATTTACATACATGCCACTTAATTTCCACCTATTTACATGTCTAACATCTAATATTTAAAGGAATATTATGTCAGAGCACTGATGTCCGTGCAAATCCACATTCATGATGACGTGGCTTCTTGTGAATGGACGTAAAGACATGCTCGGGGACATAATATTTTCTCCTAAACTACAATTGTTGCATGCATCCTATTTTAACCATGCTGGAAGAAGATGTATTCACTTACTTTTTAAAAATTAAAAATGTTGTTGCTTTTGATTTGATATGATATGAAAGATTTGATTGATATAAATATACAAATAAATTTAGGTTTTAGACATGTGAATTCATTAAAATTTGGTGGTTTGTATGTATATGTCTAGGGCTGTCAAAAAAGCTCTTCGCGAATAGCTTGTGTTCGGCTCGTTCGTTAAGTAAAAAAGCCGAAAACAAACAACTCTTTGTTCGTTTGTGTTCGGCTCCTTTTAGCTCAAAATAATATATATATATATANTGTGGCTTCTTGTGAATGGACGTAAAGACATGCTCGAGACATAATATTTACTCCTAAACTACAATTGTTGCATGCATCCTATTTTAACCATGCTGGAAAAAGATGGATTCACTTACTTTTTAAAAATTAAAAATGTTGTTGCTTTTGATGTGATATGATATGAAAGATTTGATTGCTATAAATATACAAATAAATTTAGGTTTTAGACATGTGAATTCATTAAAATTTGGTGGTTTGTATGTATATGTNTGTCTAAGTCTAAATTATAACACTTCATGCGACAATATGGTTAGTGTTTTCTTTTGTGTATATTTGGTCATGATTTGAATTCTACAATTTATATCTATTTTTCTCAATTTAATTTTAACGAGTCAATTTCGAGCCGAACACGAGCCGAACGTGAACACAAATATTTAAATCGAGTCGAACACGAACACACTGTTCACTACTAGATTTCGAACACGAGCTGATTTTGAACACAAGCTATTTCGAACGAGCCGAATACGAGCCAAACCTGAACTCGCGCAAGTCCGGCTCGTTTATAGCCTTATATATGTCTCATTCAAGATGCTAGCGAGTAAAATCAAACTAGAAAATAAGGGATGGTCTAGTCACATCAAAGAACATGGAGATAATTAATGCTACTATCATGGGAAGCAATTTGCACTTCACTTGGATTAAGAACGCAGCACTTNAAGTCTAAATCATAACACTTCATGCGACAATATGGTTAGTGTTTTCTTTTGTGTATATTTGGTACTGGTTCGAATCCCACAATTTACATCTAGTTTTCTCAATTTAATTTTATTGAGTCAATTTCGAGTTGAACACGAGCCGAACACGAACACACTGTTCATGAGCCGATTTCGAACACGAGCTGATTTCGAACACGAGCTATTTCGAACGAGCCGAATACGAGTCAAGCCTGAGTTTGCGCAAGCTCGGCTCGTTTATAGCCCTATATATGTCTCATTCAAGATGCTAGCGAGTAAAATCAAACGAGAAAATAAGGGATGGTCTAGTCACATCAAAGATAACATGGAGATAATTAATGCTACTATCATGGGAAGCAATTTGCACTTCACTTGGATTAAGAACGCAGCACTTTGTCACATTGAAATTAATACAAATTAGAGGTGGAATAGTTGAACAATTAGCTTGGGCCACTCAAGACCTTGAGATGTGGATGTATACTCTTTAGGATGCAAGTCTCTATAATACTCGCATGTGCATGCAGCTTAGTAAAAGATCTTGTGCCTAATGAAGTTATTCACCCACATTACTCACCTAATAAATTTTTCCTTGTACTCATTTTAAAAATATTTGATTGAGGCAAAAAAGGGATAACAATTACTCAACCTCCATATGGCCAGATGTAACTTATGTTTGAATATCCTNGCTCTATAATACTCGCATGTGCATGCAGCTTAGTAAAAGATCTTGTGCCTAATAAAGTTATTCACCCACATTACTCACCTAATAAATTTTTCCTTGTACTCATTTTAAAAATATTGGATTGAGGCAAAAAAGGGATAACAATTACTCAACCTCCATATGGCCAGATGTAACTTATGTTTGAATATCCTCACTTGTAGGGCTGTAAATTTAGCTCGCAAAATGTTAATTGCTCGAAAATATATTCACATTTTGGCTTGGATCGAGATCAGGTTGAAATAAACGAGCCGGGCTGTGAGCCAAAACTTTGGATCAACTTTTTTTTTATGAGCTGATTTTGAGTCATACATGGATCGGTTTGAACATACTCAAGATCGGGTTGTTGTATTTTTTTTATATATAAAATTATGTATATGATGCTAAGTGAAATTGAATATAATGAGTCAGAGCCAATTATGANTCGAGCTGTGAGCCAAAACTTTGGATCAACTTTTTTTTATGAGCTGATTTTGAGTCATACATGGATCGGTTTGAACTTATTCAAGATCGGCTTGTTGTATTTTTTTTTTATATATAAAATTATGTATATGATGCTAAGTGAAATTGAATATAATGAGTCAGAGCCAATTATGAGTCGATTTCGAGTTGGAACGGATTCAAATAACTAAATTTGAGTAAATTTGATTATATTTTGAGTCAGATCAAGCCAATTTCGAGCTAAAACAGTTCCAAATAACTCAATTTGAGCCAGCTCGTTTCGATTCGAGTTGGATCGAGCTCGATTCAATTTTGAGTTGGCTTGACTCGAAATCAAATATAACGACCCATGAGCCAATTTTGAGCCGCAATAAATCTTTTTGAGTTGATTTCGAGCCGACCCTGTCTTGACTTGAAATTGGGTCGTTAACAGCTCTATCACATGATTTGAGCCTTAGTTGTCTCAATTGTGTATCACATGTCATAGCTCTTATCTATTAATAAGAGATTGAACAATTAGAAAAAGATAAATTAGGGCTTATCTATTAATAAGAGATTGAACAATTAGGAATAGATAAATTAGGCATGATAATTTAGGCAATTCTTCCTGAAGAAAGTTTAATGTATAAATTTTAGTGGAGATATAACAGAATATTTAATAGGTTAAGGCCAACTAATCTTCTCAAGCTTCATAAAAAATAAACCAAAACTTACATAACACCCAGTTCTTATACATGTTGAGATTTGATCTTATTTTGAGGAGTCTAATTGTAAATAGGAAATATAGAAGAAGTCTAGGGTTATTTGTAAGAGGATTGTAAGAATCTATACAAGCCCGGTTCATGAATGAAGGAAATAGACTTTTTATCAAAGTAATCATTTCTTCATGGTATCAAAACCCTAACATCGTCATTGCTGCTCGATCGTACTAGCACGAGTCAAGATCGACAGTCTAGAGCGAGCAGCGTATGCAGGATGGATCTCACTTGCCCCGTAGTGTCAATGACATGCTAGCTGAGAAAATAAGGATGGGATTGCAGCATGAAAGACCAACGATAGGATTCAACAATGGGATCGCAAGGTATAGAGATCGTAATTTGCATTTTGCAACGTACAAAGACCCAAAACTCATATTTTCCTCTTCCTTCTACTTCACTGTCGTGATTAGAGCTAACTGGGAAGGTAATGGCAGGATTATGGTGTGAACCTTACGATACAGTTGTGATAAAGTCGCACTAGCTAGGGAAGTAGAACGTGAAGGTGAGAGGAGAGTAGGGTTTCACTTCTAGACTCATCGAACTAGTCCTCCTCTGGAAGTTTTCGGTTTCAACTGTCGCACTTTGTTTCTTAGCTATGTTTGGCAAGGAGGGGGCACGTATTTTTGTTGGAGGTTTTTCATGGAAAACCACAAAACAAAAGCTCAATGCTGCGATTAGTCGATTCAACAAGGTTCTGGACTTAATATTATGGTTGAAAGAGATACATGAAGGCCTCTTAAATTTGGATTTGTGAATTTTGTTGATAGACGTTCAATGGAGGATGCTATCAGGGAGATGCACAATAAAGAGTTGAACGATCGACAAATATCAATCAACAAGACCAAGTCAACGGTAAGATCAAATGAGTCAGGCTAAAGTTATAGTGGTGGGACTACTCATCTGGTAGAGCAGGTGGAGGAAAACTCTCTCCTTGTCCTACAATTGGCATAAATGAAAAATGAGGTTACCAAGCAATTTAGAGGGTAGCAAAGAATAAGGGAAAGACATGGGTAATTTTTATCGAAGAGGATCACGAGTTACTGGAGATGTTGAAGTGGAAACTGAGAGAGCGGGTAATGTGACTAAGGATGCATCCATCTTATCATCATCCAAAAGGAACACTGCTAGTTATGCTCACTCAGCCAAACGTACTCATGATGCACACGCTCTTACCTCTATATCCATCACAAGATCATCAAAATGAATAGTAATATGGTGCATCTTGACATGTGATAGGTGTCACTAATGAGTTCTCTTCTTATACTTACTTGGCGGTTCTCGAGAGCATTCAGACAGTTGATGGTATGACACGTCCTATGGTTGATAAGGGTAAGTGAGGTGTATCAATTCTATGTAATGTTTTGTAAGCTCATTCCCTTCCATTGAACCTTTCATCTATTAACGTTATTATACTGCAATTAAAATGTGTTGCTTTATTTGATGTTCCGAAGGCGATCTTCCAAGAGAAGAGGACTGGCCTGAGACTTGGGACTGACACATGACATAGTAGACTCTGGTGGCTTGGATTAAGAGGGGATAGACTCAACTTTGACATCCATGATTGAGAATGCTGGAGCAGGAGTATCTCAGAGAAGTGTGGAGGATGTTTCCCTACTACATCACAGACACATGAGACACTCTTCATTTAGTTTATTTAGTCGTTTGGTAAGCATACCAGGAGCTCTTATGATTGTTCTGGTAAAAGGAGTTCTTACGTTTTTGATTTGGTGACTCAGATGTATGAGGCCCTTGTTCCAACTTAAGGAATAAAAGTACTTAGAGTTTAAAGGCTTTTTGGGCAAAAATATTGGCTCTTGAAGAGGAGAATAAGAATTTACAAAGTCAGTGTATAGAAGAAGGATTCGTATGAAGCTTTTACTATCACAACTCAACTCGATGCAACCTGTCATATTGAGTTGGGTCATCTCGTGTCGAGATCATAACAGTTAAATTATTACCCAATATTTATTTGGAATGAATCTTATTTATTTATTTTTCTTCAAGTTTCACTCATACAAATCATAATATCATCAAGTTTTGTAAAATAAATATACCCAAAATTCATTCAGATCACAGTGTTATACAACAAAAAGAAACATATATAACAATCATGATTTTATCTCTTTATCATACGAAAAGCAAAACATTTCCATGACTGTTAAAAATAAAGATCTAAGCTACTGACATAACTTAAATTAGACTCTCACAAATAATGCAAAAGTCTCCACTCAATCTGAGTCTTACCCTTCCCTGAAACAACATGTGAGAGTAAAGCGGAGGCGAGCAACCACATCTTAGTAAGCTACTCAAATTCTACTGGAATTTTTAATATTAAAAAAACATATATTCAATATGTCAACATTACCATGACTATAAAAATAAAGATCTAAGCTACTGACATAACTTAAATTAGACTCTCACAAATAATGCAAAAGTCTCCACTCAATCTGAGTCTTACCCTTCCCTGAAACAACATGTGAGAGTAAAGCGGAGGCGAGCAACCACATCTTAGTAAGCTACTCAAATTCTACTGGAATTTTTAATATTAAAAAAACATATATTCAATATGTCAACATTACCATGACTATAAAAATAAAGATCTAAGCTACTGACATAACTTAAATTAGACTCTCACAAATAATGCAAAAGTCTCCACTCAATCTGAGTCTTACCCTTCCCTGAAACAACATGTGAGAGTAAAGCGGAGGCGAGCAACCACATCTTAGTAAGCTACTCAAATTCTACTGGAATTTTTAATATTAAAAAAACATATATTCAATATGTCAACATTACCATGACTATAAAAATAAAGATCTAAGCTACTGACATAACTTAAATTAGACTCTCACAAATAATGCAAAAGTCTCCACTCAATCTGAGTCTTACCCTTCCCTGAAACAACATGTGAGAGTAAAGCGGAGGCGAGCAACCACATCTTAGTAAGCTACTCAAATTCTACTGGAATTTTTAATATTAAAAAAACATATATTCAATATGTCAACATTACCATGACTGTCAAAATAAAGATCTAAGCTACTGACATAACTTAAATCAGGCTCTCACAAATAATGCAAAAGTCTCTACTTAACCTGAGTATTACCCTTCCCTGAAATAATATGTGAGAGTAAAGCAGAGACGAGCAACCACAACTTAGTAAGCTACTCAAAATCTACTGGAATTTTTAATTTTAAAAAACATATATTCAATGTAAATAATTTAATATGTCAAAGTATCATGTGCAGTATCTATCATAATGTCAGTATAAGAAATTGTAATTGTAGTAAGGATATGCTAAATAACACTATAAGCAACATGATATATAAATGCAGGAAAATAATATGAAAATCAAATTCAATTCATTTTTGAATTATTTTATTATTTTTTCTTTGCCTCCTTATACCTCTACTTTAACTTATACCTCCGCTTGTTCATGTTTTCTCTATGCCTCTTATAACTCTACTTTTACTTATATCTCCACATGTTCACATCTTTTCAGGCATCTTAAATACACCGATGGATAATTACATAGGTACAAAACCCCTTATAATTCCACACATAACATAACCATCCAATCAAAACCACCTACAATTTCACCATTTTTATCATTTTTGGCACACATTTATGATACAAAAGTATATAACTGCTAACAATTTTGACATATCAGATTTCACAATATGCTGTAGAAAGTGGTGCATATCAGTGGATACAAGTAATAATGTAATTTGCGAGGAAATAAATCTACACATATCAAAAAATTCAACTTGCAAAATCACTTTTATGGAATATTCAAAATAATATTTAAAAAATTTCTTCCAGGTTTAACACATGTCAAAATACATAAAA
>JXCR01133660.1:6924-37993 GCA_002079205.1 Phalaenopsis hybrid cultivar
CTTTTCCCAATCTATTTTTCCTAGAGATCCCCAACAATTCGATATACTTGTCAGTGTGGATGGTATCATCTTGTCTTGTACTGGTTTGTCATTTCACAACTCCCATTGATATTCTCTTTTATGAAATATTTTATTAATTGTAATAGCATGTTTCAATCAGGTCATAGCAACTATAAAACCTTAGCATGAACACAAGGACGATTATTGTCTTCAAAATTTTAATCTTTGTCTACTGAATGTTTTAATTCTCTACAGGGATCTGAAAGCGGAAAATGTTCTCCTTGGGTCAGAAGGAGCTTGGAAATTATGTGACTTCGGCAGCACTTCGACTAATCACAAGTGCTTTGACAGACCAGAAGAAATGGGTATTGAGGAGGACAATATAAGAAAGCATACTACTCCTGCATATAGAGCTCCAGAGGTTTGACGGATAAACTTTACAGAATTTGGAGTTCTTATAATGACTTGCTACTTTCTAGTTATTAATACGATATAATTCATTCAAACTTTGGTTTACCACAGATGTGGGACCTATATAGAAGAGAGCTTATATGTGAGAAAGTGGATATTTGGGTAAGAGATTCTCTATTATACGTTTTTGGTGAAAAAAAGCTGTATATGGTTTTTTTTATTTGTCCTTTTTTCAGCTTTCTAGATTTGTGCTAACTGCTTGAATTTATCAATAAAGGTGTAGCAATTACTCAGAGCCCTTTCTAGTAAAAAAAGAAAAAAATCGATGTCAATCATTTTAATACTTAACAAATTATTAAAAAACTAAACCCTACAAATCATTGTGCCATGAATGATAGAAAAAGTAATACAAGTCTTAATGTGATTATTCAAAGAAGCAAATCAACATGGACTTTGTAGAGAATGAAGAATTTAGTGTCTTAATGACTGAATATAGTTGCCTACAAATAGCATAAATGAAGAATGAAAAATTATATAAATAGTTCAGAGAATCTACATATTTATGGCACTATAAGATTCACCAAGGTAAGTTATTCTCCAAATATAGTCTTTACTTGATATTATTTTCTTAATATACTAATTTTGCTATCATGTTGGAACATACATGTTTGTTATCTCTAATTGTTACATAAATAATAAGATAATGTATAACCTAGAGCTTTGGTAACAATTTTCGTCATGTATTTTGCATTGAAAATAGCAATATTCTTTTTGGAAAATATGTTTTCTCATATGAAATGATTTTCAATTTCAATGTTCTTGGATCGTTCATAGAAAACTTAATTGTTGCCAGTATTAGATTGTGACATTGTTGTCATATTATATTGTTTTAACCCAAGTAATTGGAAAACCAAACCCTGCTAAAAGAGTTTGAAAGTGTATCATTTCAAGTGTTGAGAGAGCCATAGCATTGTATTCAACCCATGCGTTGGATTTGTCTGCAATAATTATTTTCTTATGTTTTTAGGTTTACCTCCAACAAAAATTAAATCTTTTGAAATATACTTATTTTTTTAAACATTGATAATATAATCAACATCAGAGAATGTTGTAATAGTTAAATGTCTAATTTTTTACTCTATATCNGTTTTTAAAACTTAAAATAGCTGTATTTTTATGTGATGTTTAAGATTTGAGTGGTATAAATGTATAAGTTAAAATTTAGGTGTTAGATATGTAAATACATAGGAATTGGGTGGTTTGCATGTAAATGCCCCTTTTTAATAATAACATCAAATGGTAGCTTTAGAATTCTGTCTTTTAGATGTAAATCCAGCCATTTAAGTTTATAAGTGGAGACAGGATATTAAAATTGGCACATTTAAGTTTTGATTGCAATGCAATTGGTATTATTAGAGATTTAGATTGTGCTTTGCTTATTTTGCATGGGTAAAGTGTTTTGTAAGCCCTATTTGAGAAGTACCCATGAGCTCTGGATAAAAAATTTTCTGCTTTTGAACAATGATGCTTTCATACATGGGCATGTAGTGATTCAAGTTAACTCTACGAGTGGGATTTAACCGGTCCTACATATTTCATCCACTGGTATGCCCGCACTGCACTTTATTTTATTAAGGTACACAATGATGAGTGTACCGATGAGTAACACTTGAGATATTTATATGTTACTTGTGCTACATTATTACTAAAGCACTGATCACAATTCCTGATTCCTCCATTCAAATTATTTATGACTTCTGATGTGTACTGATATATTTCTCTGGAATGCCCATTGCTTATCTTTAGCTTTAGGGTATGTTTGGGGCACTTGCCACATGAAACTACTGCGATTAAACCGACTGTCTGTTTGTTTTTTTGTAGTTTGAGAACAGTTGTGCTGCAGATGTTTTTGGACAAATGACCATTCTGCTCTTGTATTGTAATGTTGTTTGCAACTGAATTATCATACAATCACCCGACACAACCACACTAACACATCCACGCATCACACCACCACCTCCACACCACACACCAATACATCCGCAAACCACACCACCTATACACCATACCGCCCGACACATCCACATTACCCGACACATCCACACCAACACGTTCTCACAGAACACCACACACCACCATCTTCACACCACACAACCACTCGACACCACCACACCACACAACCACCCGACACCACCACACCAACACATCCACATACCACACCACCACCTCCAAACCACACATCNACCACCACCTTCACACCATACCGCCCGACACATCCACATTACCCGACACATCCACACCAACACGTTCTCACAGAACACCACACACAACACCACCTTCACACCATACCGCCCGACACATCCACATTACCCGACACATCCACACCAACACGTTCTCACAGAACACCACACACCACCATCTTCACACCACACAACCACTCGACACCACCACACCACACAACCACCCGACACCACCACACCAACACATCCACATACCACACCACCACCTCCAAACCACACATCAACGCATCCACAAACCACACCACACCTCCTCATCACACAATCACCTTACATCATTACCTCCATACTACACATCACTATCTCCACCACTCCACACCAACTCTCGTACACCACCACCTCCACTGGAATTGAAAATAGCAATATGAAAATCCAGCCCCAAATTCTCGTTATTTAAGTGGTATACAAATCCAACTTAGAATTCCAGTGAATTACTCACTGAAATTCCCACTGATATAGAAGTATACATCCAATTTTCCCATTGAAATTTCAATGAATTTGAAAATAGAAACATAAAAATCCAGCATGAAATTCCTGCCGAAATTCAAAATTCATGTTTCCAGCCCATATTCAATACAAAACATATGAAATATTGCTATTAACAAATCTAGCGCCAATTTCCATCTATTTTTCAAATTTGACAATGAAATATCTAAGTTCATAAAGAAATCCAAATTCTCCACAGCATAAACACCTAAAGAAATCGAGTAGAGCACATACAGGGCACTTGAAGCATTGCTAACAGGATAAGCACCAAAAAATCCAAAGATCACCGTAAAGCTCGAATACATCCAAAATTGCAAGAAAGGCATAAACCAAAACCCGTATGGATGCAACATGAAGCACCAAAAACCACATAACCGAGTATATCAAACCGAAAATCACCAAAATTGAGCAAATAAAGATGAAACCAACTAGCATAATGCGGACAACCACACAGGGAAGAGAGAAAAAAGGTGAAGAACAGAGAAGACAGGTAGAAGAGTGAACACTATACAGAGCTGGTCATGCGCACAACCACCATACTGGGCAAAGAAGGGAAGAGAGAGGGGAAGAGAGAATACAAACCTCAAACTGAAGAAAGTGATCTACTAAACCGAATGACTTCCTTGACCACACAGAGCACAGTGCACAAACCATCAAAATTCTAGCGAAAGAAAAGATGGAAGAGGGAGAAGAATGTAAGGGTCACGAGAACAACCACTCACAACCAAAAATAACCAAGGCTAACCACTGGAGCCACAATTCCACGGGAGAGAGATACCTAGGGCAGCAAAATCGCGGGAGAGGGAGCAGGGTTGAGAGAGACGAGAAGAGGGGCCGCCGGGTAATTAGACCTGCGGTCACGACAGAAGAAACGTGGGATGCGGAGTCGAACTTGAGGCCACGTTTTAACAATTTATTTTAAAAACGCCACCGCGACGCGAAAACCAAACGCTACAAATCGCGGTCCGTCGCCGCGTTGCATGAATTTAGCCACGCCAAACAGAACCTTAGACTTTTACACTTCCGCTTTTCCCAATCTATTTTTCCTAGAGATCCCCAACAATTCCATATACTTGTCAGTGTGGATGGTATCATCTTGTCTTGTACTGGTTTGTCATTTCACAACTCCCAGAGATATTCTCTTTTATGAAATATTTTATCAATTGTAATAGCATGTTTCAATCAGGTCATAGACTATAAAACCTTAGCATGAACATAAGGACGATTATTGTCTTCAAAATTTTAATCTTTGTCTATTGAATGTTTTAATTCTCTCCAGGGATCTGAAAGCGGAAAATGTTCTCCTTGGGTCAGAAGGAGCTTGGAAATTATGTGACTTCGGCAGCACTTCGACTAATCACAAGTGCTTTGACAGACCAGAAGAAATGGGTATTGAGGAGGACAATATAAGAAAGCATACTACTCCTGCATATAGAGCTCCAGAGGTTTGACGGATAAACTTTACAGAATTTGGAGTTCTTATAATGACTTGCTACTTTCTAGTTATTAATACGATATAATTCATTCAAACTTTGGTTTACCACAGATGTGGGACCTATATAGAAGAGAGCTTATATGTGAGAAAGTGGATATTTGGGTAAGAGATTCTCTATTATACGTTTTTGGTGAAAAAAAAGCTGTATATGGTTTTTTTTATTTGTCCTTTTTGCAGCTTTCTAGATTTGTGCTAACTGCTTGAATTTATCAATAAATGTGTAGCAATTACTCAGAGCCCTTTCTAGTAAAAAAAGAAAAAATCAATGTCAATCATTTTAATATTTAACAAATTATTAAAAAACTAAACCCTACAAAACATTGTGCCATGAATGATAGAAAAAGTAATACAAGTATTAATGTGATTATTCAAAGAAGCAAATCAACATGGACTTTGTAGAGAATGAAGAATTTAGTGTCTTAATGACTGAATATAGTTGCCTACAAATAGCATAAATGAAGAATAAAAAATTATATAAATAGTGCAGAGAATCTACATATTTATGGCACTATAAGATTCACCAAGGTAAGTTATTCTCCAAATATAGTCTTTACTTGATATTATTTTCTTTAATATACTAATTTCGCTATCATGTTGGAACATACATGTTTGTTATCTTTAATTGTTACGTAAATAATAAGATAATGTATAACCTAGAGCTTTGGTAACAATTTTTGTCAAGTATTTTGCATTGAAAATAGCAATATTCTTTTTGGAAAATATGATATCTCATATGAAATGATTTTCAATTTCAATGTTCTTGGATCGTTCATAGAAAACTTAATTGTTGCCAGCATTAGATTGTGACATTGTTGTCATATTATATTGTTGTAACCCAAGTAATCGGAAAACCAAACTCTGCTAAAAGAGTTTGAAAGTGTATCATTTCCAATGTTGAGAGAGNTAATATACTAATTTCGCTATCATGTTGGAACATACATGTTTGTTATCTTTAATTGTTACGTAAATAATAAGATAATGTATAACCTAGAGCTTTGGTAACAATTTTTGTCAAGTATTTTGCATTGAAAATAGCAATATTCTTTTTGGAAAATATGATATCTCATATGAAATGATTTTCAATTTCAATGTTCTTGGATCGTTCATAGAAAACTTAATTGTTGCCAGCATTAGATTGTGACATTGTTGTCATATTATATTGTTTTAACCCAAGTAATTGGAAAACCAAACTCTGCTAAAAGAGTTTGAAAGTGTATCATTTCCAATGTTGAGAGAGCTATTGCATTGTATTCAACCCATGCGTTGGATTTGTCTGCAATAATTATTTTCTTATGTTTTTAGGTGACCCAATTACCTCCAACAAAAATTAAATCCTTGGAAATATACTTATTTTCTTAAACATTGATAATATAATCAACATCAGAGAATGTTGTAATAGTTAAATGTCTAATTTTTTACTCTATATCAACCTTTTTCCAGGAGACCTTTCAATATATCTAAGAATTTGTTGGACAACTTCCTAATGCAATTATTTATGCTATTGCATATGTTGAATGATAATTTTAACGGTGAATGAAGTGTTTGATTTAGTAAAAATCAAATAAATCAACTTGCCAAGTAACCCTCAGTATCGAGATGGGTCATTCATAGTTTTTCGTTATTAAATGTGGTTTGGGACTCCATAGCGGGTGTTTGTGAGCTTACAACCAGGAAGTCCATTTTGTTTAAAAAGATCAATGGTGAATTTTATTTGTTAAAGTGATATCATCATTTATTGTAAGCAAATTCAACACCTAAAAAATACTTGAGCCATCCCATATTTTTATTGAAAAAACATTTTTGTGAGTAGTGTTTTACCTCAAAGATGCTATTAGGATCATTTCCAATATATAAATTGTCATCAACATAATCATCAAGCATGATAAAGCCATAGATAATATGTTTGATGAAGATAAAAAATAAATGCAATTTGACAAGTGACTTTGCGAAATTGTCAAATCAAGCTCATGGACTATTTTAAGGCTATAACTAGCCTTTTACAGCAAACATATGCAGTCCCCCTTCTGAAAAGTATATGGTTCTCCCGCTTGTTTAAGGATATAAATCGCTTCTTACTTTTGATTAAACATATACATAATTGGGCTTACTCTCTATGTCTACTCACAATTTTAGTGTAAAGTACATTTCTTGAGAAACACAACCCATTAAATATGTCATGTTGCGGTTATTTGTTAGAAAAATATCATTTTGGTGATCAAAATATAAGATAAACTTCTTAGGCGGTATGTTGACAATCACATTGTTCCCCCGGGTATGGGTGGAATATTTTTTGCCTTTCATATTTGTAAGTAAATGGATAAGTTATTAGTTCTATACTATCTTTTCTTGTCTAGCTGCATCATGAGAGATCTCGATGATAGTTTGAGGACAAAAGCATTACTCCAAGTCCTGAAAAAGTTTTGTGGCAGCTTTGTTCCATTTAAATTTTCAGTTCATATAAAGTGACAATGATACAAGAACTACTAATAAACCTAGGTGCATGGAACGTAAGGCTCATGGCCTCATGAATAGTGTTAAACCTTGGTAGTTGGAGTATAAAATTTCATTCACCAGTAGAATTAATTGACTTGGGTTCAACAAAATGCTTACTTTAAAAATTTATATCAAGGAAGTCCACTATAAACATGCGTGAATATATATTGTTAGTTTAGTGAAGAGACTTGCAAAAAAAAGAAAAAAGATAGAAAAAAACTTGTATATGTGTTTGATGGGACTTCATAGTCTAGTTTTAAGTCTAAATTTTATGAAAATGGACAATGTAGAAGATGCTACTAAAAGAATGGAGTACATTAGTGATGGCCCTAACATTTCTCTTATACAATTCATAATTTTTTTTAATCATTCTTGAATGCATATATGTAGCGTTGATTTTATGGATACTTATTGGAAAATGTCTCTCTCATTATTGCAACCATCGCAACTTGTTATGGAGGATTTGAATTGTCATGTGAGATAGATGGTTGGGTTTGGACAATGAAATTAAGTTTTTATTTTTTTCTATCACTGGCAATAAATCAACCAAAAATAATTGAATCAATCAATTCAGAAAAGAAATTAAACTATTACAGTTATAAATTTACCTTCTTGTTTGTTGATCTCGCCTTCTATTGTTAACTTCAAGGTGTGAATGAAAGGTTGTACAGTGAAATTAAGTTCCTAATTTTTAGTTTCTATCACTAAGGATTAATCACCCAAAAATAATTGAAAATGTCACTTCATAAAAGAAATTAAATTATTATAGTTATAAATTTACCGTTCTGTTTGCTGGTATTGCCTTCTATACACGTTATGTCTTATGTCTCCTTTTTATTCAAAAATTTAACTGAAAATGTTAATTTAAAATAATATTGAGTTATAAACAACCACTAGATACTTCTACTTCTAAACTCCATTAACATAACAAATAATGAAAATATGTATGTTAGTCTATCAAAGACAAATCAGTTTAAGATAAAAAATAGTTTACTAATCAAATATAATCTTTCAATAAATTTTATAATATTCAATTATATTATATTATATTATTTTTTTATCGATATAATTTATTTATACATCTCTCACATGAGCACTATCTAAGTTGTACTAATTAATGTACTTTAATATCAATGATTTTTTTAGCATACATGCATGGGTACCTTAGCGTCTCCAGCTAGTACCGTAATGGGGTGAATTTCATCACATTCCACATGCACATACAAACAATATGTATAATTCATAAGCTTCACATTCTTCTATTACAATCATTTATAGAAATCAACACAATATTCCACACAAAAAAACTGAGAAAATAATATTTTATTGCACGCTCAACAATCATTTAACAAGAATACAAAGATAACCACATACAATTTGAGAGGTAGGAAATCTCTCTCAAACCTAAACCTAAGATACAAGACCCAATCTCATACATAAACCTAACCCTAAATATAATAAGCCTATTTATACCCAATAATAGTAATAATAAAAGACCAAATTTCTCTTTCGCATACAAAAGACCAAATTTCCCTTAGGCTTGCACCGACATAATAATACTCTCCCCAACGACACATTGTTCTCTAGGTAGAAAAAAGTGAGTGCTCCTCTGTCGTAGATGGCTCTATTTCTTCATCTTCTGACTCATCATGCATTATTATAATTTATAATTTTCAATCCTTGCAATGATGCATTGGGCTAAACTTCTCATCCCACCGAAAACATAACCCCTTTGCTCACTTCTTCCGAATCTCTGTCTCTGTAAGCACTGAAATGTTGCTCTCAGTCACGACCCATTATTCCTATCTTATGCAGTCTCTCTTTGAACTTCAACTGTTTTATCTTTTGGTATCGTCATGGTTTTAGCAGTTTGGTACGTTACTCAATTCGTACTGCTCAGTTGGTCTTCTTTATATGGTTCTTATCTTCCACCATCTAGGCCAACTCCATCATCTCCCTCAACTCCTTAGCCTTAGTAGTCGGAATGCTGCCCATGTGTCCGGCTTTAGGCCCTTCATAAAATTTCCCTCCAATCCAGCTTAAAAAAGCCCCCTTAGCCGTCTCGACAATAACTCAATTCTCTTTCTATATTCCATCACAATCTCATTTTGATTCAAGGTATAGAATTGGTTGTGTGGGTTTTCTTCTCGAATAACTTAGAATCATTCCAACAAATAATCCTTAAATTCTTCCTACGAATAGATTTGGTATGTAGTATTCCTCCACTGATATTATGTTAAGGGTTTCCTCTCCAAACAAAGCCCTACTGCCATGAGCTTCTACTCTCCAGTTTACCCATTCACCATGAAACATTGCTTTACTCGATATACTCACCCACGCGCATCTTCCCCCTCAAAAATCAACATCTTCAACTTTCTAACATTCGCTTTCTCCTGTGTTTCCTTCGATGTATCTTGGGTGAAACTCCCTCCTTCGATCATAGCCATGCCTCATTCTAGTTTCTCTCTTTCATGTTCCTGTCAACCCCTTACATAACCCCTCAATGTCCCGACCCAATGCCCTCCATCAAAAATTTCTAATCCACCCCCCAATGGAGTTGTAGGGGAAAGTTCATGATGGTGGATATTTTCATCATGTTCCTAACGCTCAATCTCTTTTCCTTTCGATCTAGCAACAAATTCTCTGGTTAATATTTGGTTAGGGTTTGCAAATTGAGCCACCGAGAGGGTCTTGGATTGCATTTCATTGAACCTCTTTATCATCTCCTTGAGGCTTTTGAATCAGTTCTCCATTCAGNCAATCCTTAAATTCATCCTACGAATAGATTTGGTATGTAGTATCCCTCCACTGATATTATGTTAGGGGTTTCCCCTCTAAACAAAGCCCTACTGCCATGAGCTTCTACTCTCCAGTTAGCCCATTCACCATGAAACATTGCTTTACTCGATATACTCACCCATGTGCATCTTCCCCCTCGAAAATCAACATCTTCAACTTTCTAACATCCGCTTTCTCTGGTGTTTCCTCCGATGTATCTAGGGTGAAACTCCCTCCTTCTATCATAGCCATGCTTCATTCTAGTTTCTCTCTTTCATGTTCCTCTCAACCCCTTACATAAACTTTTCATGTCCCGACCCAATGCCCTCCATTAGAAATCTCTAATCCACCCTCCAATGGAGTTGTAGGGGAAAGTTCGTGATGGTGGATATTTTCATTATGTTCCTCATGCTCAATCTCTTTTCCTTTCGATCTAGCAACGAATTCTCTGGTTAATATTTGGTTAGGGTTTGCAAATTGAGCCACCGACAGGGTCTTGGATTGCATTTCATTGAACCTCTTTATCATCTCCTTGAGGCTTTTGAATCAGTTCTCCATTCAGTTCTATATGAAAGAAAACCTCTCGAGAAAAACATTTGATTTTTCATGAAAGAAAACCTCACCCTTATGGTGGCGAACCTTTCGTCAATCCCGGATTTAACTTGACCAATCTCTTCTAATTTTTTCTTCAAATCATTTATTTTTTTGGTTGTCGGTACTCTCTATACGGTTTCATAACTCCTTTACACTGATATAATGAGCCTCCAAATTTTGTACGTGATTTGGATGTGCGTGAAACTCTGAATGCCAAGGTTTCCGAATTCCTGTACGAGGTTCAACGCTTGGAAGCCACGTGTAACTCCAAAAATTGCGATCCAAATTCATGTATGCAGGTTCGGCGGAACTCCAGTTAAGGAGACGGAAGAAACGAGTCCGTCACCTTCCCAACTAGCTCAAATTGCAACTGTATTGCTAGGGTTCTATCGCTGCAATCGTCTTCGCAGTTGAGCGCGGCTTTGTAAGACTCATTCCTCCATCCTAGTTGCGCTGTATCGTAGTTGAGTGTCACAATCCCTTCGTTGGCCTTCTCTGCAAAATTCGCAAGACGCGACCTGTGCCAATAGAGCGCAATAGAAGGAGGAGAAATGGTGGAGTTTCAGAGCCTCTGTTTGTTATTATCCAATTGGAGCGTCAACAACTAGCTCTAATCGCAATTGTATGCGAAAATGACATGGAAGGAGGTGAAACATCGAGTTTCGGGTCGTGGTAATCGCAATCCTTCGTCTTCTCCTTGCACTTGATCGAAACTCCGACTCTCAATTGCCCAATCCTTTTGCTTTGAAACCAATTTATTACGATCAGTCGTAGAAATTGACACTGTTTTTCACGCAAAAAAAAAATGGCAAATAATATTTTATTGCAGTAGCAACAACTTAACATGATTACAAAGATAAGCACCTACAATTTGAGAGGTAGGCGATCTATCCCAATTTCAATTATTCGAGAGGTAGGAAGTCTCTCCTAAACCTTAAACTTAAGATACAAGACCTAATCTCATGCATAAACACAACTCTAAATGTAATAAGTTTATTTATACCCAATAATAATAATAATAATAATAATAATAATAATAATAATAATAATAATAATAATAATAATAACAGTTAATTGAATAGACACGAAGGATAAGAACTCCTTCAGTTAAGACTTAAGAGTCCTATTAATATTAAATTAACCTTAGGCGTACAAAAGACCAAATTGCTCTTAGGCCAGGCACCGGTGTAGCATCCATGCATCCAATGTCTGTATTTATAAAAAGTATATGTAAATGTATTAAGAAGTGTTTAACATATATTGGATATGATCAATGCATCTAATAACTTAGTTAAATCATAATTTAATATACAACATCAGTCTATTTATGCAATCTTCAAATGCATTTAGTTTAGAAGAAACAATGATATTATTACTATAATTTAAAAGTATTAGTACTAGCCTTGAAACATAATGACTATCATTTGATTTTTCCCTCTTAACGTCTTTTGTAGAACGCTTATATACAAATAGAACATTAAACTTAATTAATCATTGTTTACCTTTTTTTTTCCATTAAAGTGCGTCCAATGCTCACAACTTATTAAGATTATACTTTTTTTTATTTTATCATTATTATTAAAGTTGTATTAGATCTTATATTGAGGAAAGTGTCAAAATGGTCCGCCAACTTTTTTGTTAGTGGTTGTTTTAGTACCAAGTATATTAAAATGTCAATTTAGTCCCAAATTTTCTTAATGGAGCTAAAAGAGTCCTCCTTGGACTATTTCAACCTATATTAAGGGTCTAATTTGGCATTTTTATAGAGTCTGGGACTAAAATGACCCTATGCAAACTCTTTATTCATCTTATATTTATAACTTTTTCACCAAGATCCTTATGTTTTGAACATATACTAGATTTTTATTTAATATTCTAATTTATTCTTTTTTTCAGCATTAAATTTTTTCCATATTTTCATAACTTACTGTTATTATTATTATTATTATTTATGTAACCTCTCACTAATTATGACTTATTGATATTTTATTTCTAAAATTATTTGATTTATTTATTTAGAGAAAACTAGCATTCTACCTAATACTTTTATAAAAAAATATTTAATAAATCCTATCACTTCTAAAGCTTGATTTTACTAAAGAATCATAATTCTAATAATTAGCCATTTCTTTTCGTAATTTCTTTCGATTTATTAAATTATCTTATTATCATAATTAGAATTAATCAATTAAAATTTAATGGTTAGATAGAAATATTAACTTTTTACTAGATTAATTCTAATAATTATTATCATCATTATTATTATTTTTACTAACACTAATAAAACTTCATAATAAATTGGTCATATTAGAGTTCAAAGCATATAGTATTCTATAATAAGGATATGGAGACAAATTATTATAGAAAGAAGCCCTAACCCTATCATAGTCTATCCATACCCGCACACATCCGTTGCTCGAGCTCCACCACTCGGTTTCTAACTCACCTACTCAAGCTTGCTTGCTCCTATAACTCCGGTTCCAATCTGCACTTCGAAGTTTGCAAGAAAGCTGCATGTGTTGATCGCTCGTGTTTTGACTCAAAACTTTGCAATTTCCTTCCTATCCGGGAGTATGGTGTTCATCTAGTGGCGAGCCTTGCTTGCACACAAATCACTTGCACACTGGACAATGCCCTCCAATCAATCTTTGCTCGCACAACACCACCATGCCACTCTCTCCTTGGAGCAGCTCAGTGATCACACATGTAGATGCTCCTTTAATCTCTTTTTTGCTCTCACTTGCCTTTTGCTCTCTGCTTTGTTCCTATAGCTCGCCTCTACCGATCAAATTTGATCCACAAAGTCCATCCCCTACACTCTGCTTTGTTCCTACGCGGGAATGAAGAGAACATGAGGATTCATAAAATAAATATTGAATAGTTGGAACAAGGCTAATGATGATGATTATGATGCTATCATGGTTCTCGTCTTTTTTTGATGGGGAGCAAATTTCCAAGGGATAGGCTCTCCTTGATGAGCACTTTATTAAGTTACTTGTGTAACTTCCACTTGAATTCAACAAGCTTTGTAAGTTCAACCTATTTTGTGACAAATTTGATTAAGATGACATGAGATTAGAATTATAACATGTAGAATACTCTTAAGAGGTGGAAGCTCATCAAGTAGATCATTGAATTGTAAAACTTAGGATTTTGATACAATTTTTGGAACATTTTCAAGTAGAAAATAGGATAAATTGGGTCTCAATAGCCACCTAATCACATAATTATTCCTAAAACTAAACATTTTCAAATAAGTACCTACACAATATGTAGAGCTGCTACCATTTCTCTTGTAGAATTTCCCTTAAAAGTTGGAATTTTATTACGAGTACTTTGCTCTTTGGGAATTCCAACACAATTTTCTTTTCTTATTGCCTAGTGAGTCATCCATAACATTTATTTTTTAAATGGCACACCAGATGTAGTTCAAACAAGTAGCATATTGAAGGTGTGCATCTTGGGAGTGATAGCCATAAATGTCTCACCAACTCGAGCAATCTTCTAAGATTGAAAATGATATTGTATTACAGTAGACATTTTGTGGTCTAGGGTTTCATAATATAGATTTAGGATTAGTTGCTCATTATCCCACACAAAAAATCATATATGAAGTAAAAAAAAAAAAAAACTTCTAATTTGGAAAATTATTCATCACGATGAAAATAAAAAAATTAATGAATTTTGTGCAAATGATAATCTATAGCTCTCATCAAATAGTAATCATACACAGAAATTTAGGATCATAAAAAAATCACAAATATGATTGGAAGAACTCATTGCAATTGTAAAAAATTAAATTGTACCAAAGTTTAAAATATTCATTCAAACAAACTAAGTACTTACCTATTAGAGAAATATAAAATAGAACAAGAAAAAAAAAATACTAAATAACAGTCTAGGCCTCATGCAAATATAAAGAGATGCTACAAAAGATTCACATCTAACAATCACTTAAGCACAAAGAGGAAACAAATACTCAAAAGAAATATTATTCTAGAATTTTTTCTAACAATTCTTTAGATATCCTTTTATGATTGTGAGATTTTCCTTTAATTTGATTTTGTTATTGGACACCTGTCATGAATTGCATAGAAAAATCACATCAAGCACATGTGGAAGACTTGCAAAATTATCATAGCAAGTAAATAAAATAACAACACACAAATGGTTTTTTAAATTGTACCTTGCTACAGTATCGAAGGGGAATCAAATCATTAGCATACATGGAATTCGATAACAAACCTTGGTAGTAGAAATTGCTAGACATAACTTAAGTCACACTTGGATGGTAGAGTATCAAAGTTGCTTCAATCTGCATCACGAAATTTCTATTATGAAGAATTGAACTTTTAATATTTTCAAGAAAATATGAACATAGCTACCATGCTTTTCATGCTACTGCACAAGACAGTTTTGATATCCCTCATTTGTAATGGACACAATTTCATCTTATAATATTTTATTTTGAACAAAATGCAGGTTATTATCTAGGAAAGAGTTAGATGTGAATTTTAAAGGAAGGGATGGATTTAGTGAAGAATTTATGTCATTTTTGGTTGATTTTAGAAATATTGTCAAGAAATATATTAAAGATTAATAAATGAACTTCACGGGATTTTTAATTTAGAAGCATATATTCTAATGCATTGTAACTGATCTTTGTTTAGCGTTTAATTTCTTGAAATTGTCTAAGAAATCTTTCAAGTTTAAACAATCCTTTATCTTATCATCTGGTTCGGATTCATATATCTTCTATCCACATCAACATTACATTTATAATTACTACAATTAGTAGTCTATTTTTTGGAAAATATCTAATTTCTTTTGGAAGTTTAGGTTTAGCAGTGATATCATACTTTGATATGAGACTCAAATTTTATCTTTTACTCAATTTCAAGTTTAGATTCAAGAGCTTAGACTGACATAATTGATGATTTGGATTCAAAAGATTTAAAGGTGAATTCATATTGTAATTACAAATCATTTCTGACCTACATCCTTAAAAGAGTATTTATGAATTACACTTTATGCAATTAGATTGGATTTGATTATGCACTTGCTAAAGTTTTCTTGAAGGAATATTATCCATATATGCTTTAAACCTAATCAGAAATTAGTTATATTATTCCTCAATATCTAAATTGTACAAGTTAACATATAGTTTTCTTGCACTGAATTACATCTTAATTCATCTTTAATTTGTTGTGTAAGACCGTAAATATAATAGGTAATAAAATAATATTAGTCCAAGGAAAATAAATTATTTTTCTTATAATATTTAAATAAATCATAGTTATATTATTTATAATTTTTAAATTAATCTTGTAACCGTTCCTTATATTCTCTGAATATCAAATACTGTTCTCTAAATTTATGTTTGTGTTAGCTAATATGCCTATGTAACATTTTACTAGAAAATTAAGCAGATCATTTTTTTTTCAAGAATACGATATATTATAGCTTCAAAGAAATTTTACAAGTTAATGATCCATTTTGAAGATTTCTCAAGATTATTACTCCCATTTAGTGTAGGAAAATAATTATGAAGCCTGTGATAGTCACATACGATTTTTTTTTTGAACCATATCTAATTTAATTTTGTTTAGATTACATCAAGCTATTATTTTGTTGGTTGTCCCAGTTTTATGTCTTACTTTTATTTGGACCTGAAGCTTTGATATCAAGTCTGATAAAAGAAGTCCTAGAGTTTAGGTTTCCTAATGCACTTCTAGGATGATATTCCAAAAGTCATGCTTAAAGGTTAAATTCAGTCATAAACTTCTAATTTAGACATTGATTTGCCTAGAAATTTGAAGTGCACAACCCGTGCAAATGATAATTTAGTAGCTTTATTAGTAGTTGTATAAATCACCAGTAGAAAGTTAGGGTCATATAAAAGTCATATGTTCACTTGGAAAATCACGACGGTATTAGAAAAATCAAATTCAATCACCTTTGAAAATAATCAATACCTTGAGAACATAGATTGCATAGCTAAAGGAAGAAATGGTACCAAATAACAATCTGTGTCTCACATTGGAGCATGGAGACAAATTGCTCCAAATGTTGAAAGTCGACATGTTAGAAATACTTGCATCCAATGAGTACTCTAGCACAGAAAATAAAATGCTGAAAATAAATATTATTTGAATTATTGTATTTTTACAGGTTTAGTGTCTTCTATTCATAATCACAAGGTTTTTTTTCTCAATTTCAATTAGATAGAGTCGATTGCCTAAGTCACGTATTCCACAGTAAGATTACAACAAACTCGAGAAAGGTTTGCAAGTGGATCTAATGACATGCAGAAGCCACAAATCACAGCTTGTTATTAGTACACATGGAACCAAATCGGCATAATTGAGTTGGATTTCCCATAATAAGCTGCAGTAATAAAAAATTGCTAGTCAAGGTCTATGTCATTACATGGGTACTAATGAAATAGAATTGCATCATTGTAGTTTTAGTTTAATCCACTCGAAGNTCAGTCCCCCTTCTAAAAAGTATATGGTTCTCCCGCTTGTTTAAGGATATAAATCGCTTCTTACTTTTGATTAAACATATACATAATTGGGCTTACTCTCATGTCTACTTACAATTTTAGTGTAAAGTACATTTCTTGAGAAACACAACCCATTAAATATGTCATGTCGCGGTTATTTGTTAGAAAAAATATCATTTTGGTGATCAAAATATAAGATAAACTTCTTAGGCGGTATATTGACAATCATAATGGCATATAACCCGGGGTATGGGTGGAATTTTTTTGCTTTTCATATTTGTAAGTAAATGGATAAGATTAGCTCTATACTATCTTGTCTTGTCTAGCTGCATCATGAGAGATCTTGATGATAGTTTGAGGACAAAAGCATTACTCCCAAGTCCTGAAAAAGTTTTGTGGCAGCTTTGTCTTGTCTAGCATTACTCAGAAAAGCTCTATACTATCTTGTCTTGTCTAGCTGCAGCATGAGAGATCTCGATGATAGTATGAGGACAAAAGCATTACTCCAAGTCCTGAAAAAGTTTTGTGGCAGCTTTGTTCCATTTAAATTTCCAGTTCATATAAAGTGACGATGATACAAGAACTACTAATAAACCTAGGTGCATGGAACGTAATGCTCATGGTCTCATGAATAGTGTTAAACATTGGTAGTTGGAGTATAAAATTTCATTCACCAGTTGATTTAATTGACTTGGGTTCAACAAAATGCTAACTTTAAAAATTTATACCAAGGAAGTCCACTATAAACATGCATGAATATACATTGTTAGTTTAGTGAAGAGACTCTTGCAAAAAAAAAAAAAAAAAAAAAAGATAGAAAAAAACTTGTATATATGTTAGATGGGACTTCATAGTCTAGTTTTAAGTCTAAATTTTATGAAAATGGACAATGTAGAAGATGCTACTAAAAGAATGGAGTACATTAGTTATGGCCCTAACATTTCTCTTATACAATTCATAATTTTTTTAATCATTCTTGAATGCATATATGTAGCATTGATTTTATGGATACTTACTGGAAAAGGTCTCTCATTATTGCAACCATCACAACTTGGTCTGGAGGATTTGAATTTCCATGTGAGAAAAGATGGTCAAGTTTGGACAGTGAAATTAAATTTTTATTTTTTTCTATCGCTAACAATAAATCAACCAAAAATAATTGAATCAATCACTTCAGAAAAAGAAATTAAACTATTACAGTTATAAATTTTCCTTCTTGTTCGTTGATCTCACCTTCTATTGTTAACTTCAAGGTGTGAATGAAAGGTTGTATAGTGAAATTAAATTCCTAATTTTTAGTTTCTATCACTAAGGATTAAGCACCCAAAAATAATTGAAAATGTCATCTCATAAAAGAAATTAAATTATTATAGTTTTAAATTTACCTTTCTGTTTGCTGGTATTGCCTTCTATACATGTTTTGTCTTATGTCTCCTTTTTATTCAAAAATTCAACTGAAAATGTTAATTTAAAATAATATTGAGTTATAAACAACCAGTAGATACTTCTACTTCTAAACTACATTAGCATAACAAATAATGAAATAATATGTATGTTAGTCTATCAAAGACAAATCAGTATAAGATAAAGAATAGTTTACTAATCAAATATAATTTTTCAATAAATTTTATAATTTTAAATTATATTATGTTATATTATTTTTTTATCGATATAATTGATTTATACATCTCTCACATGAGCACCATCTAAGTTGTACTAATTAATGGACT
Source organism: Phalaenopsis hybrid cultivar (assembly GCA_002079205.1). Taxonomy (NCBI): domain Eukaryota; kingdom Viridiplantae; phylum Streptophyta; class Magnoliopsida; order Asparagales; family Orchidaceae; genus Phalaenopsis; species Phalaenopsis hybrid cultivar. The sequence goes on from JXCR01133660.1 coordinate 25,714, forward strand.
TTAATATCAATGATTTTTTTAGCATACATGCATGGGTACCTTAGCTTCTCCAGCTAGTACCGTAATGGGGTGAATTTCATGACATTCAACATGCACATACAAACAATATATATAATTCATAAGTTTCACATTCTTCTATTACAATCATTTATAGAAATCAACACAATATTCCACACAAAAAAAAACTGAGAAAATAATATTTTATTGCACGCTCAACAATCATTTAACAATAATACAAAGATAACCACATACAATTTGAGAGGTAGGGAAGCTCCCCCAATTCTTACAATTTGAGAGGTAAGAAATCTCTCCCAAACCTAAACCTAAGATACAAGACCCAATCTCATGCATAAACCTAACCCTAAATATAATAAGCCTATTTATATCCGATAATAGTAATAATAAAAGACTAAATTTCTCTTTCGCATACAAAAAACCAAATTGCCCTTAGGTTATGCACCGACATAATAATACTCTCCCCAACGACACCTTGTCCTCTAGGTAGGAAAAAGTGAGTGCTCCTCTGCCGTAGATGGCTCTATTTCTTCATCTTCTTACTCATCATGCATTATTATAATTTATAATATTCAATCCTTGCAATGATGCCATGGGCTAAACTTCTCATCCCACCGAAAACATAACCCCTTGGCTCACTTCTTCTGAATCTCTATATCTGTAAGCGATGAAATGTTGCTTCTCAGTCACGACCCATTATTCCTGTCTTGTGCAGTCTCTCTTTGGACTTCAACTGTTTTATCTTTTGGTATCGTCATGGTTTTAACAGTTTGGTACGTTACTCAATTCGTATTGCTTTGCTGGTCTTCTTCATATGGTTTTTATCTTCCACCATCTAGGCCAATTCCATCATCTCCCTCAACTCCTCAGTCTCAATAGTTGGAATGCTGCCCATATGTCCGGCTTTAGGCCCTTCATAAAGTTTCCATCCAATCCAGCTTCAAAAAGCCCCCTCAGCAGTCTCGACAATAACTCAATTCTCTTTCTATATTCCATCACAGTCGCCTTTTGATTCAAGGTATAGAATTGGTTGTGTGGGTCTTCTTCTCGAATAACTTAGAATCGTTCCAACAAACAATCCTTAAATTCATCCTACGAATAGATTTGGTATGTAGTATCCCTCCACTGATATTATGTTAGGGGTTTCCCCTCTAAACAAAGCCCTACTGCCATGAGCTTCTACTCTCCAGTTAGCCCATTCACCATGAAACATTGCTTTACTCGATATACTCACCCATGTGCATCTTCCCCCTCGAAAATCAACATCTTCAACTTTCTAACATCCGCTTTCTCTGGTGTTTCCTCCGATGTATCTAGGGTGAAACTCCCTCCTTCTATCATAGCCATGCTTCATTCTAGTTTCTCTCTTTCATGTTCCTCTCAACCCCTTACATAAACTTTTCATGTCCCGACCCAATGCCCTCCATTAGAAATCTCTAATCCACCCTCCAATGGAGTTGTAGGGGAAAGTTCGTGATGGTGGATATTTTCATTATGTTCCTCATGCTCAATCTCTTTTCCTTTCGATCTAGCAACGAATTCTCTGGTTAATATTTGGTTAGGGTTTGCAAATTGAGCCACCGACAGGGTCTTGGATTGCATTTCATTGAACCTCTTTATCATCTCCTTGAGGCTTTTGAATCAGTTCTCCATTCAGTTCTATATGAAAGAAAACCTCTCGAGAAAAATATTTGATTTTTCATGAAAGAAAACCTCACCCTTATGGTGGCGAACCTTTCGTCAATCCCGGATTTAACTTGACCAATCNCTTTCGTCAATCCTGAATTTAACTTGACCAATCTCTTCCTTTAATTTCTTCTTCAAATCATTTATTTTTTTGGTTGTCAGTACTCTCTATACGGTTTCATAACTCCTTTACACTGATATAATGAGTTTCCAAATTTTGTACGTGATTTGGATGTGTGGAACTCTGAATGCCAAGGTCTCCGAATTCCTGTACGAGGTTCAACACTTGGAAACCACATGTAACTCCGAAAACTGCGATCCAAATTCATGTATGCAGGTTCGACGAAACTCCAGTTAAGGAGACGGAAGAAATGAGTCCGTCGCCTTCCCAATTAGCTCAAATTGCAACTGTATTGCTAGGGTTCTATCGCTGCAATCGTCTTCGCAGTTGAGCGCGGCTTTGTAAGCCTCAATCCTCCATCCTAGTTGCGCTGTACGTAGTTGACTGTCACGATCCCTTCATTGGCCTTCTCTGCAAAATTCGCAAGCCGCTACCTGTATCGATAGAGCGCAACAGAAGGAGGAGAAATGGTGGAGTTTTAGAGCCTTCATTTGTTATAATCCCATTGGAGCCTCAACAACTAGCTCTAGTCGCTATTGTATGCGAAAACGACATGGAAGGAGGTGAAACATCGAGTTTCGGGTCGTGGTAATCACAATCCTTCGCACTTGATCGAAACTCTGACTCTCAATTGCTCAATCCTTTTGCTTTGAAACCATTTTATTACGACCAGTCATAGAAATTGACACAGTTTTTTATGCAAAAAATATGGCAAATAATATTTTATTGCAGTAGCAACAACTTAACATGACTACAAAGATAAGCACATACAATTTGAGAGGTAGACGGTCTCTCCCAATTTCAATTATTCGAGGGGTAGGAAATCTCTCCTAAACCTTAAACTTAAGATACAAGACCTAATCTCATGCATAAACGTAACTCTAAACGTAATAAGTTTCTTTAGACCCATTAATAATAATAATAATAATAATAATAAAATATTAAATTACCCTTAGGCGTACAAAAGACCAAATTGCTCTTAGGCTAGGCACCGGCGTACCATCCATGCATCCAATGTCCGTATTTATAAAAAATATATGTAAATGTATTAAGAAGTGTTTAACATATATTTGGATATGATCAATGCATCTAAGAACTTAGTTAAATCATAATTTAATATACAACATTAGTCTATTTATCCAATCTTCAAATGCATTTAGTTTAGAAGAAACAATGATATTATTACTATAATTTAAAAGCATTAGTACTAGACTTGAAACATAATGACTATCATTTGATTTTTCCCTCTCAACGTCTTTTGTAAAACACTTATATACAAATAGAACATTAAACTTAATTAATCATTGTTTACCTTATTTTTCCATTAAAGTGCGTCCAATGCTCACAACTTATTAAGATTATACTTTTTATTTTATTTTATCATTATCATTAAAGTTGTATTAGATCTTATATTGAGGAAAGTGTCAAAATGAACTTTTTTGTTAGTGGTTGTTTTAGTACCAAGTATATTAAAATGTCAATTTAGTCAACTATTTTAATGGGGGCTAAAAGAGTCCTCCTTGGACTATTTCAACCTATATTAAGGGGCTAATTTGGTTCTTTTATAGAGTCTGGGACTAAAATGACCCTATGCAAACTTTTTATTCATCTTATATTTATAACTTTTTCACCAAGATCCTTATATTTTGAACATATACTAAATTTTTATTTAATATTCTAATTTATTCTTTTTATCAGCATTAAAGTTTTTCCATATTTTCATAACTTACTGTTATTATTATTATTATTTATGTAACCTCTCACTAATTATAACTTTATTGATATTTTATTTCTAAAATTATTTGATTTATTTATTTAGAGAAAACTAGCATTCTACCAAATACTTTTATAAAAAAAAATATTTAATAAATCATATCACTTCTAAAGCTTGATTTTACTAAAGAATAATAATTCTAATAATTAGCCATTTCTTTTCGTAATTTCTTTCGATTTATTAACTTATCTTACTATCATAATTAGAATTAATCAATTAAAATTTAATGGTTAGATAGAAATATTAACTTTTTACTAGATTAATTCTAATAATTATTATCATCATTATTATTATTTTTACTAACACTAATAAAACTTCATAATAAATTGGTCATAATAGAGTTCAAAGCATATAGTATTCTATAATATGGATATGGAGACAAATTATTATAGAAAGAAGCCCTAACCTTATCATAGTCTATCCATATTTTGTTTGACCCGCACACATCCGTTGCTCGAGCTCCACCAGACACTCGGTTTCTAACTCACCTACTCAAGCTTGCTTGCTCCTATAACTCCAGTTCCAATCTGCACTTCGAAGTTTGCAAGAAAGCTGCAAGTGTTGATCGCTCGTGTTTTGACTCGAATTTGCAATTTCCTTCCTATCCGGGAGTATGGTGTTCATCTAGTGGCGAGCCTTGCTCAACACACAAGTCACTTGCACACTCGACAATGCCCTCCAATCGATCTTTGCTCGCACAACACCACCATGCCACTCTCTCTTTGGAGCAGCTCAGTGATCACACATGTAGATGCTACTTCAATCTCTTTTTTGCTCTCACTTGCTTTTTGCTCAAAGTCCATCCCCTGCACTCTGCTTTGTTCCTACGCGGGAATGAAGAGAACATGAGGATTCATAAAATAAATATTGAATAGTTGGAACAAGGCTAATGATGATGATCATGATGCTATCATGGTTCTTATCTTTTTTTGATGGGGAGCAAATTTCCAAGGGATAGGCTCTCCTTGTGTAACTTCCACTTGAATTCAACAAGCTTTGTAAGTTCAACCTATTTTGTGACAAACTTGATTAAGATGACATGAGATTAGATTTATAACGTGTAGAATACTCTTATTAAGAGGTGGAAGCTCATCAAGTAGATCATTGAATTGTAAAACTTAGGATTTTGATACAATTTTTGGAACATTTTCAAGTAGAAAATAGGATAAATTGGGTCTCAATAGCCACCTAATCACATAATTATTCCTAAAACTAAACATTTTCAAATAAGTATCTACACAATATGTAGAGCTGCTACTATTGCTCTAGTAGAATTTCCCTTAAAAGTTGGAATTTTATTATGAGTACTTTGCTCTTTGGGAATTCCAACACAATTTTCTGTTCTTATTGCCTAGTGAGTCATCCATAACATTTATTTTTTAAATGGCACACCAGATGTAGTTCAAACAAGTAGCATGTTGAAGGTGTGCATATAAGGAGTGATAGCCATAAATGTCTCACCAACTCGAGCAATCTTCTAAGATTGAAAATGATATTGTATTACAGCANTTTCGTTTTGCCTAGTGAGTCATCCATAACATTAATTTTTTAAATGGCATACCAGATGTAGTTCAAACAAGTAGCATATTGAAGGTGTGCATCTTAGGATTGATAGCCATAAATGTCTCACCAACTCGAGCAATCTTCTAAGATTGAAAATGATATTGTATTACAGCAGACATTTTGGGGTCTAGGGTTTCATAATATAGATTTAGGATTAGTTGCTCATTATCCCACACACAAAATCATATATGCAGTAGAAAAAAACTTCTAATTTGGAAAATTATGCATCACGATGAAAATAAAAAATTAATGAATTTTGTGCAAATGATAATCTATAGCACTCATCAAATAGTAATCATACATAGAAATTTNAAAAAAAAAAAAACTTCTAATTTGGAAAATTATGTATCACGATGAAATTAAAAAATTAATGAATTTTGTGCAAATGATAATCTATAGCACTCATCAAATAGTAATCATACATATAAATTTAGGATCATAAAAAAATCACAAATATGATTGGAAGAACTCATTGCAATTGTAAAAAATTAAATTGTANGAAATTTAGGATCATAAAAAAATCACAAATATGATTGGAAAAACTCATTGCAATTGTAAAAAATTAAATTGTACCAAAGTTTAAAATATTCATTCAAACAAACTAAGTACTTACCTATTAGAGAAATATAAAATAGAACAAGAAAAAAAAAAAATACTAAATAACAGTCTAGGCCTCATGCCAATATAAAGAGATGCTACAAAAGATTCACATCTAACAATCACTTAAGAACAAAGAGGAAACAAATACTCAAAAGAAATATTATTCTAGAATTTTTTCTAACAATTCTTTAGATATCCTTTTATGATTGTGAGATTTTCCTTTAATTTGATTTTGTTATCGGACACCCGAGTCATGAATTGCATAGAAAAATCACATCAAGCACATGTGGAAGAATTGCAAAATTATCATAGCAAGTAAATAAAATAACAACACACAAATGGATTTTCAAATTGTACCTCGCTACAGTATCCAAGGGGAATCAAATCATTAGCATACATGGAATTCGATAACAAACCTTGGTAGTAGAAATTGCTAGACATAACTTAAGTCACACTTGGATGGTAGAGTATCAAAGTTGCTTCAATCTGCATCACGAAACTTCTATTATGAAGAATTGAACCTTTAATATTTTCAAGAAAATATGAACATAACTACCATGCTTTTCATGCTACTGCACGAGACAGTTTTGATATCCCCCATTTGTAATGGACACAATTTCATCTTATAATATTATATTTTTTACAAAATGCAGCTTATTATCTAGGAAAGAGTTAGATGTGAATTTCAAAGGAGGGGATGGATTAAGTGAAGAATTTATGTCATTTTTGGTTGATTTTAGAAATATTGTCAAGAAATATATGAAAGGTTAATAAATGAACTTCACGGGATTTTTAATTTAGAAGTATATATTCTAATTTATTGTAACTGATCTTTGTTTAGCGGTTAATTTCTTGAAATTGTCTAAGAAATCTTTCAAGTTTAAACAATTCTTTACCTTATCATCTAGATCGGATTCATATATCTTCTATCCACATCAACATTACATTTATAATTACCATAACTAGTAGTCTATTTTTTGGAAAATATCTAATTTCTTTTGGAAGTTTAGGATTAGCAGTGATATCATACTTTGATATGAGACTCAAATTTTATCTTTAACTCAATTTTAAGTTTAGATTCAAGAGCTTAGACTGACATAATTGATGATTTGGATTCAAAAGATTTAAAGGTGAATTCATATTGTAATTACAAATCATTTCTGACCTACATCCTTAAAATAGTATTTATGAATTACACTTTATTCAATTAGATTGGATTTGATTATGCACTTATATGTGTGGATTTGACAACAAGAAAAGAGTTGCTAAAGTTTTCTTTAAGTAATATTATCCATATATGCTTTAAACCTAATCAGAAATTAGTTATATTATTCCTCAATATCTAAATTGTACAAGTTAACATATAGTTTTCTTGCACGGAATTACATCTTAATTCATCTTTAATTTGTTGCTTAAGACCGTAAATATAATAGGTAATAAAATAATAATAGTCCAAGGAAAATAAATTATTTTTCTTATAATATTTAAATAAATCATAGTTATATTATTTATAATTTATAAATTAATCTTGTAACCGTTCCTTATGTTCTCTGAATATCAAATACTGTTCTCTAAATATATGTTTGTGTTAGCTCATATACCTGTGTAACATTTTACTAGAAAATTAAACAGATCATTTTTTTTTTCAAGAATACGATATATTATAGCTTCAAAGAAATTTTACAAGTTAATGATCCATTTTGAAGATTTCTCAAGATTATTACTCCCATTTAGTGTAGGAAAATAATTATGAAGCCTGTGATAGTCACATAGGAATTTTTTTTTGAACCATAACTAATTTAATTTTGTTTAGATTACATCATGCTATTATTTTGTTGGTTGTCCCAGTTTTATGTCTTACTTTTATTTGAACCTTAAGCTTTGATATCAAGTCTGATAAAAGAAGTCCTAGAGTTTAGGTTTCCTGATGCGCTTCTAGGATGATATTCCAAAAGTCATGCTTAAAGGTTAAATTCAGTCATAAACTTTTAATTTAGACAATGATTTGCCTAAAAATTGGAAGTGCACAACCCGTGCAAATTTATAATTTAGTAGCTTTATTAGTAGTTGTATAAATCACCATTAGAAAGTTAGGGTCATATAAAAGTCATATGTTCACTTGGAAAATCACGACACTATTAGAAAAATCAAATTCAATCACCTTTGAAAATAATCAATCCCTTGAGAAAATAGATTGCATAGCTTAAGGAAGAAATGGTACCAAATAACAATCTGTGTCTCACATTGGGGCATGGAGACAAATTGCTCTAAATGTTGAAAGTCGACATGTTAGAAATACTTGCATCCAATGAGTACTCTAGCACAGAAAATAAAATGCTGAAAATAAATATTATTTGAATTTTTGTATTTTTACAGGTTTAGTGTCTTCTATTCATAATCACAAGTTTTTTTTCTCAATTTCAATTAGATAGAGTCGATTGCCTAAGTCACGTATTCCACAGTAAGATTACAGTAAACTCGAGAAAGGTTTGCAAGTGGATCTAATAACATGCAGAAGCCACAAATCACAGCTTGTTATTAGTTCACATGGAACCAAATCGGATTAATAGAGTTGGAATTCCCATAATAAGCTGCAATAATAAAAAAATTGCTAGTCATGGTCTATGTCATTACATGGGTACTAATGAAATAGAATTGCATCATTGTAGTTTTAGTTTAATCCACTCGAAGGCAGCTTTTGCGATTGCATTCATGATACTTGAATTATTAATATTACATTTTCATGATTTTCTTTCTATCCAAAATGGTTATGGGACATGGAGTCTATGTTAATCAACCTTCATTGTGAGTTGTGAGTTTGTAACTAGATTTAGAGGATGCGGCCTTCTTATTGAGCTTAACTCACATTATTACAATTTTACTCGAAGCCATTTCTAGTTTTTCATTTGTTTGATTTGCCATTTTCTTATTTGTTATCAACTATGTTAAGATTATCATTGTCTTTGGCATTATGTCATTATGTCATTATGTCATTTGTTATTATGTTATGCCTCTTTATCATTATGATTACATTGGTAGTATGATCCTTGTTAGATGTTCTTATTTTCATGAATGACTACAGATTGAATGAATTAAACAATTATCTATTTAGAAGGATAGAGCCGGTTATCTTTTTATATTTTTTATTATGAACATAGATTTTGAATGATCAATATTTATATTACTAAAAGACACTTTTTTGATACTTTTACAATATCAATAATCTTAGTTACTCTAAATCTTGATCATTCAAATTTGGAATGGATAATAAAAGATATGTGAGGATAAGTGACTCTATCCTTCTTAGTAAATAGACTAGTTTAGGGAGATAGTTACACCACCCCATCAACAAAGATGGATGAATATGATTTGAACTTGCTTGAAGTTCTTAGAATTTAGAAGTTTTAGCTGCTTCTTAGAATTTAGAAGTTTTAGCTGCTTTAAACTTTAGTCATTCAAATCTGTTGCTAGATGGTGCAAGACATGAATGGAGAATGTACTAATATCCATTTTGAAAGATAGAGCTATTTATCCTCACCTATTTTTCATTCTCCATCTTAAATTTTGAATGAGTAAGATTTAAGATACCTAAGAGAACCTTTTTACTTTTTTTCTATCACAGTTTCTATCTTTTACCTATTAAAGATATGTAAGGACATGAGCTGGGTGTAGTTTTTCTTTGTTGGATGGTGTGTGATGTACTAAATGAATGGAATGCTATCCATTTAGTGTATTAAAACTACTTATCCACAACAAAAATGTATGGCCAATGTTTTAAAATTGCAAAGTCTTTGGAAATGTAAAAAAACAACTAAATTTTAGCATTCAAATACATTTATGGATGGTATAAGATACTCCATTTAGAAGGATTGAGTTATATATTCTCTCACATATTTTCACCATGCTTGTCAAATAATGACTAAGATTTGAACTAACAAACTTTCTTTTAGCTATTTTGCCCGAATGTGAAAAGTGGAAAGTTGCGTTAGCTAGTCGACAACCAGCGTAAAATTTGTCGAAAATAAATCATGACATGGATCCTTTTGATCATTGTGTAAGTGCTAGGGCGTCCCCTGGAAGCGACGCGCTGTATAGCCTGAATACAGTGAAAAGTGTGCAAGGGCCGCTACACCGGCGCCCGGGTGTAGTGTTAAATAANTAAATTTTAGCATTCAAATACATTTATGGATGGTATAAGATACTCCATTTAGAAGGATTGAGTTATATATTCTCTCACATATTTTCACCATGCTTGTCAAATAATGACTAAGATTTGAACTAACAAACTTTCTTTTAGCTATTTTGCCTGGATGTGAAAAGTGGAAAGCTGCGTTAGCTAGTCGACAACCAGCGTAAAACTTGTCGAAAATAAATCATGATATTGATCCTTTTGATCATTGTGTAAGTGCTAGGGCGTCCCATGGAAGCGACGCGCTGTATAGCCTGAATACAATGAAAAGTGTGCAAGGGCCGCTACACCGACCCCCCTGGTGTAGTGTTAAATAAGCAATGGTTCCCACATTACGAACGAATGCGGGTAAAGAAGTTAGTCCATGAAACTAACGAAACTAATATTAGGATAAAATCTTGAAATATAGGTACTCTCAATGGTAAATTAATAGAATTAGTTGATATTATGATTTATAGGAAAATTAATATCTTATGTATTCAAGAAACAAAGTGGGTTAGAGAAAAGACTAAGGAGATTGATAATTTAGGTTTTCAACTTTGGTATTCTGGTAAGAGTCGCACTAGAAATATTAAGGAGATTGATTATTTATGTTTTAAATTTTGGTATTCTGGTAAGAGTCGCATTATAAATGGTGAATGTGTAATTATAGATAAGAATTTGAAAGATAATGTTGTAAAAATTAATAGAGTTGGAGATGGAATTATAACCCTTAAGATTATCATTGATACTAAAATTTTTAATATTATAAGTGCTTATGGTTCTCAAGTAGGTTTAGATACAGGGTCATAAATTTTGGAATGACTTAGAAGACCTAATACAAATGATACCTCTTGAAGAAAGAATTTTTATTGGAGGATATTTAAATGGATATGTCGGTAGAGTGGTAGAAGACTTCAGAAATACTCGTGGTGGCTACGGTTTTGGAGTAACTAATGAAGAAGGTAGATCTATTTTAGATTTTGCTTTAGCGTATGATTTTGTTATTACTAATACTTTATTCAAGAAAAGATATGAACATCTTATTATTTATAAAAGTGGATCTAATAAAACACAAATTGATTATTTTCTTATGAGTGAGCATCTTATTACTTATAAGAGTGTTCTGTAAAACACAAATTAATTATTTTCTTATGAGAAGAAGAGATCGTCGTGATTGTAAAGATTGTAAGTCATTCCAAGTGAAAATTTAAGTACCCAACATCGTTTATTAGTTCTAGATTTTAATATTATGATTTGTAAAATAAAGAATACTAGGACTCATCATCGTAGAATTAGATGGATAAACTTAAAAGACAAATAAAATTATTTTTGTGTAAAATTTAAGATTTCAAAATTTGGGATATTCATGAAGAATCAAATATTATGTGAGATAAAGTAACATGCACTATTAAACAAGTAGCAAAAGATGTGCTTCGAGAATCAAAAGAAATTTTTTTATAAATAAAAATAGTTGGTGGTGGGATAATAATATGCAAGAAAAAAAATATAAGAATTTATGTTATAAAAATTAGTTTAAATGTAAAAGCTTAGAAAACTGAGAAAAATATCAAACGACCCGCAGAGAGTTTAAAAGAACAATTTGTGACGCTAAAAATTCTGCTTTTAATGATCTTTATATTAGATACTAAGGAGGGTGAAAAATATAGGTATAAACTAGCCAAACAAAGAGAGAAGAAAAGTAAAGATTTAACTCAAGTAAAATGTATTAAAGATAAAAATTAAAAAGTAATTTTCTTAAAAAAAGATATTCAACATAGATGGGTGATTTACTTTAATAAACTTTTTAATGAAATTTTTGAAAATATGATCGACCTTAGTGATCTTAATATCGTGAATAATAATAAAACGTTTCATTTTTACCGTCACATTAGTAAAAAAGAAGTTGAGGAGGCTTTAAAGAAAACCAAGGGTGGAAAGTCTGCAGGACCTGGTGATATCCCAATTGAAGTGTGAAAATATTTGAGAAATTTGAGAGTTTCTTGGCTTACTAAACTGTTTAATATTATTTTAAAAACTAAAAAGAGGCCTGAGGAGTGGAGGAAGAGTATTTTGGTCCCCATTTTTAAGAATAAAGGGGATGCACAAGAGTGTGCAAATTATGGAGGATTTAAGTTGATGTGGCATACTTTAAAGTTATGGGAGAGGGTAATTGAACATAGGTTAAGACACATCACAAAGATTTCCCGGGTAGGTCTATTATGGAAGCTATACATTTATTGAGAGGTTTGATGGAGAAGTTCAGAGATAATAAGGAGAATCTACATTTGATTTTTATTGATTTAGAAAAAGCTTACGATAAGGTTCCAAGAGATATCCTTTGGAGAGTTCT
>JXCR01133660.1:47554-68209 GCA_002079205.1 Phalaenopsis hybrid cultivar
ATATATATATATATATATATATATATATATATATATATATATATATATATATATATATATATTCAAATGATTTTAATTTCTTCACAATCCATATACTTATCATAATGGGGAAAGATGCTTTCTTAAATTTGAACCTTCCGTCAACAAAAAAACTTTGTTTAGTTTTCATAATTTTACTTTTGAAAGTTTAGTTTTTAGTTAGTTAACTTTGACTTTCAACTACATTTTAAATAACATTCACTTTAATAGATAATATTCAAGCTTCACACTTTACTTTTATTTTTTTATTTTTAAGTTATAAAATAATTTTAAGAATTTACTTATAGGTTTTTCCAACTTCCTTGTGGGATCGATATCTAGGACTCCATTAAAGCCCTTTATTACTTGAGTGATACATATAATTGCGTTGATTTTAAAGGGGATTTAGCAGTTTAAAAAGAGTTTTAAAGATAAACTATTTTCATAAAATGTATTTTTGTTGGGATTGTATTGCATAATTATTATTATATCTGCCATGTGTATTTTGTAATATTAAAAAATATTTGCAAAATTTTCACATTAAATCTACTCGCATCAAGTTTTTGGTACTGTTGCTGAGGAAGTAACATAAAATATTAATAAGTATTTTGTTTTATTTAAAAAATAAAAAAAAGAGAGTGTTTGTAGTTTATTTTTGAACATTTTCTTATTTAAGTGTGTTTACTTATTTCTAATTACTTGATTTTTTTATTTATGCCTACTATAAGATATGTAAATTTAGTCCCTTACAATTCCGAATTAGAGAGAACTATTAGAAAAATTTGAAAACAACAAAAAGAAATAGATCAATTTAGCAAAATGGCTTGTAATTTAAGTAATGCTAGAAATGAAAATGGAAATCATTAGAAACCTTTAAGAGATTATGCTAATCCTATAGTAGATGAAATTCTTTTGCGCATACAAAAATCTGCTGTAGCTGCCAATTCATTTGAGCTTAAACCTGCTATTATCCAAATGGTACAAAACAATCAGTTTGGAGGAACACCAACTGAAGATCCTAATTTACACCTTGCTAGTTTTTAAGAATTGTGTGCTACATTTAAATATGATAGAGTGTCGAATGATGCTATCAGACTTAGAATTTTTCCTTTTTCACTAAGGGATAAAACTAATATGTGGTTAAACTCATTAGCACATGAATCTATCAGAACATGGGGAGATTTTTCATAAAATTTTTTATCAAAATATTTCCCACCCTAAAAAACTTCTAAGCTTAAAAATGATATCACATCTTTTTATTAGTTTGAAGGGGAGTCAATTATGAAGCCCGGGAAAGATGTAAAGGTCTCCTTAGAAAGTGTCTACACCATGCGTTGCCAAATTGGTTGATAATTCAAACTTTTTATAATGGGTTGGTTGGATCACTTAGATCGATAATTGACGTTGTTGCTTGTAGATCATTATTGTCAAAAACCATTCAATGAAGTATATTCATTAATTGAAGAGATGACTACTAATAATTTTCAACGGCCCTCTGAAATGGTAAATCCAAAAAGAGTAGCTAGCATTTATGATTATGATGCAGTATCTTTGTTAGCTGCCCAAATAACTGCTATATCAAAAAAGTTAGATCAAGATGGAATAAATTATTCTCAGACAGCACTTGTGCTTGAGGAAAACTCATTAGAACAAATGATAGAATCTTGATCTTCTTATGAGACTTTAAATGCAAATAACAATTGTTCTAATAATTTTTATGCCAATTATTATAATCCTGGTTGGAAGAATCATCCAAACTTTAGTTGGAGTAACAATAATTCTAATGCTGTAAATCTGTAATTATGAAACAATACTGTGAACCCCTTGGAAAACTCCAATAAAGGGAATCAAGCTTATAAACCTTATTACCCCCCAGGTTTTAATAATTTGCAGAGTAAGGAGAAAAGTTACAATGGAAGAATTGATATTGCAAATGGGAATTCAATTAAAATGTCAAGGAGCTGCAATTAGAAACATGAAAAATCAATTGGGATGTATTACTACCGCACTTAGTAATAGAACTCCAGGAATATTGCCTAGTAATGTTAGGTAAATCCTAAAGATCAGAATAAAGAGCAAATTAAAGCTATTCAACTAAGAAGTGGAAAAGAATTAGAAAATAATGTTCAATAAGAAGTTGAAATTGAAAAGGATGAGGTGGAAAATAAAAAATCTAGTGAAGATTTTCATTTTGAAGCAGAAAGTCCTATTAAACCAATGAAAATTTCTGTAGAAAGACCACCACCTCCATTTTCTCAAAGATTGAGGCAGAAAAATAGAGACAATCAATTTTCTAAATTTTTGGAAATCTTGAGAAAATTAACAATAAACATTCCATTTGTTGAAGCTTTGGAACAGATTCCAAGCTATGTGAAGTTCATGAAGGATATATTTAACAAGAAAAAAAAAGTTTGTAGATATAGAGACTGTTGCACTTAGTGAAGAATGTATTGCTATAATTCAAAAAAAACTTCCTGAAAAACTTAAAGATCCTTGAAGTTTTACAATTCTTTGTGCCATTGACAAACGAGTTTATAGAAAAGCTTTATGTGATTTAGGAGCAAGTATTTATCTTATGTCTTCATTAATTTTCAGAAGGTTGGGCTTATGATATATTTCACCTACTATTGTAACTCTTCAGTTAGCTGATCATTTGATTATCTATCATAAAGGAGTTATAGAAGATGTTTTAGTAAAGGTTGATAAATTTATCTTTCCTATGAACTAGAACAAAAAACACTTCTTACACATTTGAAGTATGCATTCTAAAGAGATTTATCTATATTACCTGTTATAGTATCCTCAAAATTAACTGATAAGTAAGAACAACAGTTGTTGGAAACTTTAAAAAATATAAGAAAGCCTTTGGATGGACATTAGCCGATATTAAAGGAATTAGTCCTTCAATTTGTATGCATAGAATTTTATTAGAAGATCAACATGAACCATGAGCTGATCCTCAAAAGAGATTAAATCCTATGATGAAAGAAATTGTGAAGAAAGAAATTTTAAAATGGTTAGATACTGGAATAATATATCTTATTTCAGACAAAGCTTGAATAAGTCTAATTCATTGTGTTCCAAAGAAAGGAAGTGTGACTGTACAAGTCACTGGTTGGAGAATCTGCATGTATTATAGAAAATTAAATTCTGCCATCAGGAAGGACCATTTTCCTTTATCTTTTTTGGACCAGTCGGACATAAATATTTTTGTTCTCTAGATGGATATACCAGTTATAATCAAATACCTATTACTCTAGGGGATCAAGATAAAACAACATTTACTAGTCCTTATGAAATAATTGCTTTTCGACGAATGCCCTTTGAATTATGTAATGCACCTGCAACATTTCAAAGATGTTTGATGTCAATTTTTAGTGATTTGATTGAAAAAGGGATTGAAGTCTTTATGAATGCTTTTTCTGTATTTTGAAATTCATTTGAAATATGTCTAAATCATTTAAAGAAAGTTCTGGAACATTATGAAAAGACTAATCTCATATTGAACTGGGAAAAATGCCAATTTATGGTTGTAGGAGGAATTGTGGTTGGACATAAAATTTCAGAAAATGACATGGAAGTAGATCCTTCATAAATTCAGGTTATATCAAACTTACCTCTACCTACTACTATAAGAGGAGTTAGTAGCTTTTTAGGACATGCTGGATTTTACAAGCGATAAATCAAATATTTTTCAAAAATTACTACATCTTTATGTCAACTTCTGGAAAAAGAAACAAAATTTTACTTTAATCAAGATTGCCATTAAGCCTTTGAATCTTTAAAGGAAAAAATTGATTGTTGCTTCTATAATTATTTCACCTGATTGAGAGAAACCTTTTGAATTAATGTGTGATACTAGTGATTATGCTATTGGAGTTGTTTTAGGGCAGAGATATTATAAGATTTTTAAAGTCAAACATTATTCTTGTAAAACTCTTAATGATGCTCAGATTAATTACACCACCACTGATAGAGAGTTATTATTAGCCATTGTGTATGCTTTTGATAAGTTTAGATCATATCTGATTGGAGCTAAATGTGTTGTGCATACTGACCATCCAACTATTAAATATTTGATGCAAAAGAAGGATGTTAAAACAATATTAATTAGATGGGTACTTCTTATGCAAGAGTTTGATTTTGTAATAGTTGATAGAAAATAGATTGATAATATAATTGCTGATCATTTATTAAGGCTAGAACAGGAAGAAATATTTGATTTGGAAAAAAAAGAAATTAATGAAATTTTTCCTGATGACCAACTTTATGCTGTAAAAGGATGGGAAATACCTTGGTATGCTGATATTATAAATTATATTGTTAGTGGTATTTTACCATATGGACTGACAAATTAGTAGGAAAAGAAATTCATTCATGATGCAAAATCTTATTTTTGGGATGATCCTGATTTGTATAAATAATGTAAAGATTTAGTAACGAGACGATGTGTGTCTTATAAAGAAATTCATGAAATTATCCAAAAATGTCATGACTCTGAATTTGGAGGTCATTTTGGGAATGATAGAACTGTTTATAAAATTTTTTAATCTGGATTTTATTAGTCTACTCTATTTAGAGATGCTAATATATATATATATATATATATATTGCAGTGAATTATGTTTCGAAATGGATTAAAACAATCACTTTACCTATATGTGATGCTCAGAGTATTTCAAATTTTTTAATTAAAAATAATTTTACAAGATATGAAATGCCGAGGGTAATCATTACCGATGGAGGATCTCATTTTAAAATGCAATAGTTGCAAGGTTGGTGGAAAAATATAATATAATGCGTAAAATTGTAACTAATTTTTATCCCAGACAAGTGGTTTAATAGAAGGACCTAATCGTGAAATTAAGAGAAATTTGGAAAAGAGTGTTAATCCTAATAAAATGTATTGGTATGTTAGATTAGATATGACATTCTGACATATAGGACTGCTTATTAGGCACCTATAGGAATATCCCCTTATAGATTAATTTTTGGGAAGAATTGTCACTTGCCAGTTGAATTAGAGCATAAAGCTTATTGGGCTATAAAAAAATTCAATTTCAATTTGGAAAAAGCTAGTGAGAAAAGATTATTGCAATTGAATGAGCTTGAGAAAATTAGGAATGAATCTTACAATAATGCGAGGATTTATAATAAAAAGATGAAAAATGTCATGATCAGAAGATAATAAAAAGATAATTTGAATATGGACAGGAAGTTTTATTACACAATACAAGATTGAAATTATTTCTTAGAAAATTGAAGTCTAGGTGGAAAGAGTCATTCAGAGTTATAAAAGTCTATCCCTATAGAACAATTAATATTGAAGACCCTAAGACTGGAAGAATATTTAAAGTGAATGGACACAGATTGAAACCATATTTTGATGGTCAAAGACAAGCTTTTAAAGAGACTGTAATATTTGGTCACCCATTATAAGACTGAGAATGTCAGGCTGACGATGTTACCAAAAGCTTTGTGGGAGGCAACCCATATGTATCATTGTTTAGTTTTCTTTTGAGTTTTTTGTATTTGAAATATTTTACTTATATTTATATGTATGTCTTTATATAGTCCATGCAGTTGCAAAAAAAAAAAAATAGAAACATCTTTATTTACCTAATTTTATGAAAAAATTAAGAATTTATTTGATTGAAATTGAAATAGTGTTGTTTTTGGAACTGGCTCATGATGCATCACGATGATGAAAACGATTTAAAAGTTTTAAAAGACGCTTTTTTGGCGGTTTCTTCTCCTTAAAACTCATAAAAACTTAATCCTAAGCCTATTTTAAGGGGGATAACGAGGGAAAAGCCCCTAGATTTCAAATGTAATGGCTTCCCACTCCAAAAATACTGCGAGATTTGAAATTTTTAACCAGAGAAAGTTCATCAATTTTGATGCACAAAAATTACATGATCGAGTTTTAGTGAAGAAGAGGCTAATCAAAGAAAAGGTATTTGTGAATCGAGGATTCAACTTACCAAATACTCTAGTGGAAGAGATTATTGCGCAGAGGCGCTGGGAAGTGCTTTGCTACCCTACTACCGCTGTAGTCATCCCTGTGGTGAAAGAGTTTTATGCAAATCTTGATGGGATCAACCAAGAAATAGTCTATGTGTGAGATAGGTTTGTGTAGTGGCTTCCCACTCCAAAAATACTGCGAGATTTGGAATTTTTAACTAAAGAAAGTTCATCAATTTTGATGCACAAAAATTACATGATCGAGTTTTAGTGAAGAAGAGGCTAATCAAAGAAAAAGGATTTGTGAATCGAGGATTCAACTCACCGAATACTCTAGTGGAAGAGATTATTGCGCAGAGGCGCTGGGAAGTGCTTTGCTACACTACTGCCGCTGTAGTCATCCTTGTGGTGAAAGAGTTTTATGCAAATCTTCATGGGATCAACCAAGGAAAATTCTATGTGTGAGACACGTTTGTTCAGTTCACTCCTTTAAGAATAAATGAGATTTTTATGATTGAGAATGTGCCTATTTCCATCATGCGAATTTTACCTCTACGAGAGACAATATGAATGAACTCTACCGATACCTTAAAGATGAATATGCGAATTGGGAGGCCAGAGATGATGGGAATGTAAGTTTTTCCTCATCATTTTAAATAGCTATTTTTAAGGCATGGCACTTTTTCATTGTATCAAAATTACTGCCCACCATGAAGATCAGTAAGGTAACTAAGGAGAGCGTTATTTTAAATTATTGTATTCAAACTAGAAAACATGTTGTTATTGGAGCTATAATTGTAAAATTGGTTTTGGGTTTGATTGTGAATGGATCTGCAACTGGATTTGGACATCCATCTATTATTTTCCTACTGTGTAGTCAATCACAAGTACCTTATGAAAGTTGGGGAAAAGTGCTTCTTCCTTGGAAGCCGATGGATCCTGAAGTCTATTGCAATTGTATTGAAATGAGAGATGAAAATGATATGAATGTGTTGATGGATCAAGGATCTCAGAATTCATCACCTTTTCAGCTCTACTACAATTCAAATGCACTTTTGAGGAGAATAAAAAAGATAGAGAAAGAAGTGCAAAATCTTATGCATGTGATTGGGAATATTTTTGAAATGTTGGATCATCTGGATTGGAGACTAAGGAACATTTTGAACATACTGGGCATATTGAAGATGGTTTTGGTACGTATGTTCAAGAAACATTCTTGGATTGGAGAGGATTTAACTGATGAGTTTCCATTTCGACCCTTCTACAACCTGTATGTGCTCTACCAATCAATGGGAGATATTTAAGAGGACGAGAGTGAAGACGATATTTGAACTTAATTTATGCATGTAACATTTTGTTTAGTACTTCTTGTTTTAGTTTATTGAGCGAGATCACATTTCCTTTTTATTGTTGCACTATCTATGCATATGCTTTGGATTTTGATGTTTAGTTTTCAATGTTAGGATGTTAGTTTGCTTTAAACACTGAATTTGATGTTTGTTGGCTTGGAAACTGTTAGTTTGTAATAACGTATATTATATATATAAATGTGAGTTTTGTGTTGCTTGTGAAATTTTGGTGTTAGAATTTATAGATGCTTAAAAATGTTCATTTGAGTTAATTAGAGGTTGATGTAGAGTGCTACAGAGAAGATTTACGCAGAAACCAAAATCTGGTGAATTTAAGCTCTGGCGCATGAAGCACTAATTTATAGAGCACTGGCGCATGATGCGCCAGATTTGGCGCATTATGGGCCAAAGACCTGAACATGCCAGATCACCTAAAAAACTGCAAAAACGCATGGACAAGCTCCATTTTCACTGCTTGGGTTGTCTCCTACCTATAAACCTTGACTTAGGGCTTCTTATTGAGGACGACAGAGGAGATTTTGGAGGCAAAAAATCATAGATTTCATCTTCTTTTTGTAAGAGCTTCACTTTAACTTAGAAATTTTTTATTTTCACCATGAATTTTGCCTACATTATGGAAGATCCAAAATTTGGGATTTTTGATGAAAAAGCTTAAAAAACTCATGGTGAAAAGTTTCCTACCAAATAATCTTGCTTGAGGAGTTAAATTTTTGAGTTAGTAATTTATTTGAAATTTATTTGGATTTTCATAGACTTTCCATTAGCTCCCTGAGTTAAGAGAGGTAGGACATCCGAGGAATTTGATTCATGAAGATTCATTAACTTCAAGCCCAACATAATTACAATACTCAAATAGAGACCAAAATATTGATCCAAGAACTGCGATTTGCAAAAAAGGGGTAACGAAATCCTTGCCAGAAATTGGAAAAGATTCTACTACTTCACTGCAGTAGTGATTGTCCCCATGATTTGAGAGTTCTACGCTAACTTGAAGTTCACTACTGGTGACCACATATTGGTTAGAGGTAAACAAGTTGAATTTAATTTTGCTTGAATCAATGCATTTTATGAGCTGAGAAATGTACTTCATGATGAGTAAGTTGCATTCATGATGACCGATTCATCACTGGATGAAGTGATTACCTTTTTGACTGATGGAAAAGGAGAATGGAAGAGTAAGAATAATAAAATAGTTAACTTCTCCGCTTCGCTGTTGACTAGTCAGTCAAAGGTATGACATCACTTCATTTCTGCTAAGTTATTACAACCAAATCATCTTGCTGATGTGATAAAAGATAGAGTGCTGTTGAAATATTGCATTTAGAACATGAAAGCAATAGATGTTGGTGCACTTATAGTTCATCATGCTCAAAGTATAACTGTTAGCTCTACAACTAGTGGTTTAGGATACTCTGCTCTGATTTTCACTTTATGTGAACAATCAGGAGAGGAGTCCCATAGAAATGAAGAAAGATTACATCCACAAAATCCTATTGGGAGGCATATGATTTAGAGAGTGGAATCATTTTTTGACTATAGAGGTGGTAGAAGGGATATACCCTCTACATCAGCTGAAGGGGCATCTACTTTTCACCCTGCATCATTAGAAAACATTATGGACCAACTCATGATTCAACAAATGGACCTAATTAATATTTAGGATCAGTTGGGAGAGATTGGAGCAAACAATTCTTATAATGATGAGTATCAACAGAGGAGAGTTCAACATGATATTGATTTTGAGAATGCTATGGTGAGACATCTTAGGGGAGAGCCCAATGTGAAATTTCCTCCTTACCCCAGTTTCACTCCTTATGCTCCTATTATAGATGAAGATAAGGAAGAAGAGGAAGAAGAGGAAGAAGAAGATGATAATGATGAGGAAGGAGATGAAGACTGTTATTTCTATGAGTCCAGTATAGTTTGTTTTTATGTTTGTTATTTGTGATTGAGATGTGTTGTATTTTAATTTGAGAACTATTGCAGTAAAAACCTTCATGTTGTGTTGCAGACGTAATTGTAATAGTAAAGGTAGACTTTTACTTTTTTTTTTGCATTTTTAGTATTTTTAGTTTTATTTTTTAGCTTTTCATATTTATGTTCTCAGCAAGTTCTTTAGAATATATTATGTTTCATTTAATGCTTTAAAGCATGCATGTTTTTTAAAGTTAGTACTTGCAGTATACTAGAGCTCAATTTCAAAATAAGAAATCCTCTATAGGTCAGTTTTTATTTTCATGCCTTTACTATTTTCTTTCACCTACTAAAATTTTGTACTAAAACATTTTTAAAAATACTTAAAAACTTAAGCTTGGGGNAAAGTTTAAGATATTTGGTATGATAGGATAAGACTACGAATTTCTAATTAAAGTAAAGGAAATTATATTTTTGAAGTATTAAGAATTTTAGAGTTTCATGTAAGAAGAGAAGAATGAGACTTTATGAAAAATTATAAACTAATATGAATTTATAAAGTGAAGAAAGGTATAAAGTTTTGACTTTAAGAAGAGGATAGTGAAGTTCAAAATTATTAAGGCTATCCAGATATAGTAATCCTCACTTGAAAAAAGAAAAAGAAAAGGAAAAGAAAGGATTGAAAAGATTCTAAAAGAAAAAGAAAAAAAAGGAAAAGAAAAGAAAAAAAAGAAAAATAGGGGCCTAATAAAAAAATTGATTTCACTTGAATCAACTTAAGAAATGAGTTTTATTACATTTTCTAAACTTTTTTTTTAATTAAAAGAGAAACTCCTAGCTCCTTATGCACTAATAAAGAAAAGGAATAAGAGATTGGGGAGGGATAGTGGATCCCCATATAAAAATAAAAAATACATCATATTCCCAGGGCTTCCACTAGCCACAGTACAACTCCATGCAAAATAAAGCAAAAATAAATGTAAAACAACAAAATGTATACTAAAAGAAAATGTATACCAAAAAATTACATGTATATCAAAACCCATTTCGACTGTAGTGAAGGAAAGTAAAGTTGAAGTTGAGAGTCCTGTCCAGAGAGAGCATCAACAAGCTCAGACCAATCCTGCAAACAATAAGGAATTTCATTGCTGAGACCAAGTGAGGCCGCAACATGCAATACTCTTCAAAAGGAAGGAAATGGTTATAAGTCAACACAAGAATCTTGTGGCAATAGAGCTTAGTCTCCTTTAACCCAGAAAAATAGTGTAAGCAAAAAGGAGAGTGTGTCAACATACTTGAAGCCCAAATTATCATCAAGTAAAACCAAAAGATGTCAACATCATAAAAGTAAAGGACCCAACTGACCAAATGTATAGCAGTGTACAACAAACACCAACTAAACCAAAAAAATTGTCCCACATCTATCCAAACCAGAGAAAGCAAAAGCAGGCAGTAAGCTCCAAAAACAGAAGTAGAATTCCCATAACAACAATAATTAAAAACAGTAAATATATTAATGACAGTGCACCATTAATATCCTAATCAAATAAGAAATTCCGACTAGGTAAAACCCAATTCAGACCAGAGTCCAACAAGCTTAACCAGGACCAAATTAACCATCCAATATCCTTTCGAAAAGCAAAGAAAAAAATTATAGGTTTCCAAAGCAGCTCCACCAAAATCAATTTCCAGCAAACAGAAAATGAGCCAAAATATCTTTCCAGCAGAGGGAAAATCTATGCAGTAATGGTCTATAACAAAAATAGAAAGCCCAAAGAAGTAACAATTAAGAACATTAGAAATATAAGTGACTTGGCCAATAGAGAAAACCAAACTTAGCAAAATCAAAGTTAGCCCAGTATCCAATAAAAACAGTCTGGACTAACACAAGCATCCATCATCCTTCCAAAAGAAAAAGTAAATCTCTGGTCCAGTTAACCAAAAGCTCAGTAAACCCAAAGCAGAGAACCTAAATCCAAAAATTGAGGAAGCATAAGTAAAACTAAGTAAGGGGTTTTCTTTTGGTCACCTCAATTATCCTGGCCAAATAAAAGTTCCAGCGAAATAAAGTTAAAACCAAGGTCTCGACAGCACAATCAGGACCAAAACAACTTCACATCATCCATCGAAGAAACAAAGAAAAATTGCAGTCCAGAGAAACCAAAACCAACCACTATAAGCTCAACCAAAAACCAAAAGAGGGAAAGCATATTTAAAATCTAACATAAGGGGCTTCCAAATCACTTTGAATAAGAGTGTGCAACAAAGGGGGGGGGGGTATCCCCAACAATAGCACTTTGTACTCTCCATTTTGCCAACCAATCTGTAGATTTGTTCCCCTCTCTATAAGCAAAAGAGTAAATTATATTTAGGTGTTGCCTCTCTATAAAATGCCAAATCCTTTTCAACAATGATTTAATAAACCAAGGAGGTTTGAGCTTAGCCATTAAAATGTTAAATAATGTTTCAGAATCAGTTTCCAACATAATGCCATTTAAATTGAGAGAGGCAACAGTTTGAAATGCAGTAATCACTACATTAGTCTCTGCCTCCAGAGAAGAATTAGCAATACAAGGGAAGGAGAGAAATGTAATGCATTTCCATAATCATATCAAATCAACGCTCCCATACCTGTATAGGCAGAAGAGTAACTCCCATCAATATTAACTTTAAACTAGCCAAGTTGGGGGGGGGGGGGGGTGGTGCCCATTTAATCAAAATGGGTTTCCTCCCCTTNAATGGGTTTCCTACCCCTGCCCATAGCAGGAGAGGCAGCCTCACCATTAGATAACTTCCAAGCTTTATGATAATAAACCACACCTAAAATAGATATGATGGAGGGAGTGTGACAAGGTGTTTCATATTTTTGACTATTCTTAAACATCCAGATGAACCATAATACAATAATAAAAAAATAAAAATGCTTTTTGAAGGAAGGATGAAAATCCTTCCAAATCCTAATAGCAATTTTAAGAGTCAAATTTAAGAGCCAGATAATACCAAAGTAGCACCCAATACATTGCCAAACCTCTTTAACAAAGGGGCAATCAAAAAAATAAGTGATTAAATGATTCAACATCCTTTTTACTGTTATAACAATAAGAGGCAAGTTTCAACCCTCCCAATTTAAGAATATCATCAAGAGGAAGCAGATTATGTAAATATCTCCAAAGGAAAAAGGATATAGAAGGGGAAATATATTTATGCAAAGTGTAAACATGTCATTTCCAAGGAGTAAAATAGTGCAGTTTCGAGTAAAGAAATTTAGTAATAGAGGTTATAGTATGATGCTTCCAGAGAGGAACATCCTTATCATGAGCACAAATAGGTATAGTGGCAATATCAGGATCTGATTCACCAACTAATGAATTTAGCATTGCTAAATTCCAAACACCATCAATCCAACAGTCAGAGACAACCAACTTAGCATCTTAAGTAAAGGTTGACAAAGCAAAATACATCGAAATACCCCATTCATCATTCTAGAAAGAAATACCTCCATCCCCAATATCCCAAAAAATAAAATGAGAAGCAACATCTTGTGCAGAGATAATGGCCTTCCAAAGCTTAGAATCCCCCACTCTCCAATTGACCGTAGAGGGATGCAAATTTTTACACTACTTATGAAGCATAAACTTGACCCAATAAAGACTCTCCCAATTTTAATTTGTATCAAAGTTTACACATGTTAATATCAATAGTTTCTTGCAGAGTTTTAAACCCAAGCCCACCAGCACAAAGAGGCTTGCAACTATACTGCCAATTAGTTAACTCTTAGAAGATCTTGAGCCCTTCCAAAGAAATTTGTTAAAGATAATTTCAAGCTTCTTTTGAGTGCTTTTCTTGGTTTTGAGAACTTACATAATGTAGAGAGGAAATGTACATAGGAAACTTCTTAACAAAGTGAGTCTACCCCCATTAGAAAGAAAATTATTTTTCCAGTGATTAATCTTGAGTTTAACTTTATCAATCACCTCATCCATCTGAGTTTGCCGAGTTCTGCCTCTAAGAATGTTGAACTCAAGGTACTTGATAGGTAGCTTAGAGATTTTACAACCAGTAAAATTGGAAGCCCAAGCATGAGTGTTAGAGGGGGCACCTTTGCAAAAATAAATGGAGCACTTAGCCAAGTTGAACATCATACAATATATGTTTTGGAAAGCTTTCAACAAAGACATGGTAGCTTTGATAACACATTTGCTAGCATTTAAAAATAATATAACATCATCAGCATAAACAAGGTGACTCACCACAATTTTGGATTTATGAGAGAATTGAATATAAGAATGCTCCTATTGCAACTTATTAATAAGCCTAGACAGGTAATCAAAAGCAATAATAAAAATTGTGGGAGAGAGGGGATCTCCTTGTTTAATACCCCTATTAGCAGAAAAAAAACCATGAGCTTTACCATTAACAATCACACTATAACTATTATTAGAGAGCCACCTCTTAACGAGAGAGCAAAAATTCGATTAAAAGCCTTTGGCCTACAAAATATTAATAATAAAGTCCCAACTAATAGTATCAAAAGCTTTTTTGATATCCAATTTAAGGACCATGTTGCCCCTCTGCACTTTTTGTCCAAATCTTCAATCATCTCCTGTGTTAAAAGGATATTAACAGTAATATTCCAGCCCTTAATGAATGCAAAAAACTAAGCAGCAATGATATGAGAAAGGTGAGGCTGCAATCTATTCACTATAATTTTACTCATAATTTTAGATATCACAGTAGTGAGAGATAGGGGGGTGGATATTGTCTCAAGAAATATTATCATTACCTTTTGGAATGAGTACAATAAAAGCAGATGTGAAAATTTACCAGGATTATCACCAAGGAAGAAGCTTTGTATGGCAAGAATAACCTCCTTCTTAATAACCTCCCAAGAATGGATGTAGAAAGCAGAAGAAAAACAATCGGGGCAAGGAGCTTTATTAGGGAAAATAAATTTGAAAGCATTCAGGATTTCCCATTCATTAAGAGGAGAAGTCAAAATAGGATTATTAATGTAGTTATACCCATCCACAAAGTGAGTGGAGTCAACAGGCATAATATGAGTGGAGGTTTGAAAAAGCTCAGTAAAATAGGTAGCAACACTATCACAAATCTCTTCCATGCAAGTTAAAATACTCCAATCCCCAATTTTTTATTTTTAAAATACTATTGATGTTTCTTCTGTGCTTAAGGGTGACATGAAAATATTTAGTGTTTTTATACCCTGCAATAAAGGAAGAATCATTAGTCTTCTGCTTAGGCAGATTTTCCTCTAATGCAATAGCATCCATTAAAGCACTATGAGCCTGAGCAACAATGTACATCAATTTAAGAGAAACAACAAGCTGAAATTCAAGGGAATCAACAATATTTTGAGCTTCCTACACTTTTTAACGGACATTACTAAAGACTTGGTAATTCCATTTAATAAAATGGGCAGCCATCTTCTTATGCAATTTCCACAAAACAAACCAAGGATTCCTAACTCCTTCAAATTTCCAAGCTTGATTCACCAAATTTAGATAAGTATCATGTGAAGTCCAAACATTAAGAAATTTAAAATGAGATATGGTTGATTTAACAGTAAAAGCCATGGTGAGCAAAATAGGATTATGCTTAGAGGTAACATGGCTCAAATGCTGAACCTTTGTAATAAGGAAGTGACTTATAAAAGCAAAATTATCCAAAAACTAATCCAACTCTGATAGAGAAAACCCCTCCTCTAAGTATAAGGAGATCTAGAATATCTCAAGTCATAGTGACCTGCATTAGAAATAGAGTAAGAAAACCTATTAATAAGAGCAGGTTCAACTCTACCTCCTCCTTTTCTTTACATAAGCTTCATGATCATATTGAAGTCCCCACCAACAATCCAATTCTCATTAATAATGCTACCCATAAACTTAATTTTTTTCCAAAGTAGGTTTTTTTTCATGTAAATGAGAGCTAGAGTAAACAAAAGTGCCCCACCCTTGGAAGTCTTCAAAACTGATTTAAGTAAGAATATATTGTTCCTCATCTTCAATAATGGAAAGATTGACAGTGGGCTTCCAAAAAACCCAAATTTTATTGTTGACATTACAATGAGAACGATAATCTTTGAATTTATTCAAAATTCTGCTTTTATTGACATGTTCTAAAGGTTCCAAAATAGCAAAAATGAGTAATTTATGAACTCTGCAAAGATTTTTGAGCCTATTAAGGGAGTTAGGGTCCGCCACTCCCCTAATATTCCAAACCATAATATTAAACATGATGATGTGAGCCAACCCTTCTAGAAGACCTAGTAGAGTTGACCAACTGTTCCTCATTAGAGTGATAAATTCCTTCCTGAATAATGTTATCATCATTAAGTTTATTTAGCTCATTATTACATTTAGCCTTTTTTCATTAATGCTTTTGCACCTATCACTCATTTTCCAATGTTATAGCATCATTAAATAAAGAAGTATTAATATCAACAATATTAGAAAAAACTTCAGCTATAGGAGGGTGAACCGTAGTAGTAGGGGGAGGTAATTTTCCATTATCACTAATATTATGAACCGCTAGTAATGTTGTTTGTACAGGCTCCTCAGAAGCCACACTAGCAAGGTGCTCATTCAAATCTTCAGCCAAAACAATACCTTCATTAATATGCAATTGTTGAGGATTAACATAAGTGCAATTATGTAAGGCTTCAGTACCTTCATTGATTTGCAAATGTTGAGCGTTAACATCCGTGCTATTATGTAAGGCTTCAGTGCCTAAAGTAAGCAAGTTAGGAGAACAATATTAATAGCAGGATTATCAACTAAATCACCCTGATTTTCAACAGTAGATGGGATATCATGATGTTCAATATTTATATTGGTAGCATGTAAAATAATATGTGTTACATTATGAGAATTTCTGAGCTGAGGGATCAATCGAAAATAAGATGTGGGTTGATGGCCAAACATAGAATAATGAGTACACTAAGGAGAATGCCGTTCAATTTCAACAGGCTGCCAGTAACCTTGATGTTACGATCCTATCCAAATCTCATTGCAAAATGGTTGTGTGATATCTTGTTCAACCAAAATACGTGCTTCAGATGGTCTCGATAAAGTAAAAGTAGCATGATCCATTTTCAAAGGCTTACTGTAAGCAGCAACAAGCGAGAATAGTTTCTCATGGTTAAAAAGATGAAGTTTCAGCCCTGGAAAACGAATCCATACCAGTATAATATGCAATTCAGATTTAGGGTCAAAATTATCAGACCATTTCTGAAATTTCATCATACTGTTTTCTATCCACATAAAACTTTTTGCAAATAGACGTGTGTAGTCCTCATCATTTGCTAATTGTATAAAGATATGTCTACCATCTATGATACCAACATTCCACCAGCCTTTTAATTTTAACAAATCAAATTCTCTCCTTATTAGCTCAAATTTAGGTATACCATAAGCAAACTTACCAACTAGGGCCAGATGACAAGAGGAGGCAAGTATAGAAGTTTCATCCTCAGTCACAAATAGCTCAAGTTTCCCATTATTTTCCCCAATTTCTTAATGAAAGTATAATCTCCCCCAATAATAAGAGTATCGTGAAATCCTTGCGGAAACATTTCAGAGGTAAGAGTGGCCAAACCACCCACCCCATCTAAAATAGCATCAACAAATGATCAAGGTATCAGAGGCATAACAAAAATCAATAAAAAAAACAAGGAAGTGTGAACAAACGATCACACAAGCAAAGGAGGATTTCAAAGCCGCCATGAATGCCAGAGCTAAACTTAGCCGCCCCCATCTAAACTTGTATTAGAGCATTAGTAGCATTCCTAGTAAAGTTTTCATGAAGTTCTTTTCCATATGAATGTTCTAAATGTCCTTAATATGATAAATTACAATTCTTCTTGAAAGGAATAGAGATTCAGAAATCTTAAATTTGATTACTAAGTATTCCTAGACTTAGAGTTTGAATCTAAGTTATTAAAGGTTTTTCTTAAATTTTGTTATTTTATATATTAAACTAAAGTATAGAAGTTATAAGTAAATCTATATCCTTAGTCATATGCTTTTATGTAGTAAAAGTGTCACTTGAGGATAAATAACATTTAAGTTTGTGGGATTTTAATACACCAAAATAAAATACTATTTTAAGTATATATTTTATGCTAATTTTTTATGATATTACACTTTAAAGAAGGGTATTTTGGGTATATTATTTTAGGCATTTGGATCAAAAATGGCAAAAATGATGAATATTGGGGCTAAAATAGTGAATTTTGGGATTTTGGCGCATGATGCACCGTTTGATAAAGGCTTGGTGCATGATGCGCCAAAGATGGCTTTTGCGGATTTAGGCAGTTCGAGACAAATTTTGCGCAAATTTTTAAAGGGACACTTGTTCAACACACCTATTGAAATAATTCAATGCAATTAGACACTTCGGAAGGTTCTTTTATGAAGGTATATGTCTCTTGGATCAAATGACACATCTTTTGAATTTAAAAGAGTTGACTTTGGGAAGGAATTTTGGAGGGAAATTTGAATTCCTTTTGAAAGGATGCAACCCCTAATAAAAGAAGAAGACTTCAAAGACTCAAGAGAGAAAAAAGAGGGGATGAAAAAGACAAGAAGGAGGGTGGCGTGAAAGGTAAGGAGAGAAGAAGAGGAAATTTTCTTCTAGGGATGTAAGAGGAGAGAGATGGTGAGAGATTTCTTTTTCATTACACTTCTAAGAGAGAATTGAATGTGCTTGTAATAAGAAGAAGACTTGGAGAGAACTTTTAGGAATTTGCTTGGGAAGGATTGTGAGATAAGTTGTCTTTTATTTCTTTTGTTTTGTAAACTTATTTTTTTTTTATATGAAATCTGTGTTTTATCATATCATTCTCATGAATTTTGAATAGTCTTCTTTATTCTGCTCCCTACTTTAAGATATGATTTTGTGAAGAATTGATTTTATTTTCTATGATTTTAAATGTCAATAATTTTTGATGATTTGAAATCTGATCTTCATTTATTTTTCGATCTAGCCAATTGAAATGTTAAAACATATTGAGAAGCATATGTCCTGAAAAAGGGCTATGATTTATACAATAGGGGGAGAGTCACATTTGATTTCATGGGAGAGTACACCATCCATGGAATTGAGTGCAAATAAATAAAGAAACATACTTTTTTGGATACATAATTAGAGATTTTAAGGTGACAGATTAAAATACCCAATTTGGTCCAGTTGATTGGTAACTAATGTGAGATTGTTAGGCTTCAGGGGAGGGAGTAGTGAGAGCTCTGGAGTGGCAGTCGGTATTCTCCCAGCCCACCCACGAAATTAGGGACCAAACTCTGGATTGGTCAATGTTCTTTATAGCACTTGGAAGAGGGTAAATAATAAGTTGCTCCTATTTGACACAAAATAATATATATATATATATATATATATATATATATATATATATATATATATANACTTGGAAAAATATTCCAATGATTCCTAAGTGTTTAAGAAATTATTTGGAATATTTCCTTATGATTTTTTTATTATTTTTTAATTATTAAAAATAATTAAAAATAAGCTAAAAATCAGATTTTTATTTTAAATATATTTTTATTTTTATTAAATCCCCCTGATATCAGAGAACTCAAAAACATAAGTTTCATAATTTTTGGAGTTACATTTTTATTTTTTAAAAATCATTTAAGTTCAAATTTGATGGTCACTTTTAAAAATCAATTAAAAATATTAAATGATCTCCAAATGACTTAAAATTTTTATGGTAGATTTTCTGATTCATAGGACATAAAAAAGAACAAACATCAAGTGATTTTAATCTCTGTGTACTTCAAATTAAATGTTTTAATCAAATTAAGGTTTGCTCAAAAAAGTAATGTTTTGATTTTTAAAAATTATGAAATTCTTTCTTAAGACTCTCATAGTCATAATTAACTCACATGAATTTTTGTAGAATTTTCAAAGTAATATATAAATTTCCATAATTATTTGAATGAAAATGTATGAAAACTTTGAAAATTAAGATCTTTGTCTAAAAATCTCTTCTATTTTTGAAAAAATACTCAAATTGTTTCTTTAAACAAAGGCTACAACATATAAAAAATTAGGGTCAAGGTGATGAGTCAATAGGAATGGAAAATTCAAAAATCTCTAGCACTAATTAATTTTTATAAAATTAAATATGCATCAAATGAGCATGAAATTTATTCCACATGATTCTCCTCTATTCACTGAGCAAGAGAATATTTTTATTTTATTTTTATGAGTTTTCTATGAAAATTTATGAATTTTTGAAGTTTAGGGGTATTTTCTAAATTTTTTAAATCCCATAATTTTCTACTTAAACCCACGCACTGACTGGATCGTGGGCAGTTCCCGAAATGCCACGTGTCGTGCTCTGGTTTGGCGCTGCCATCTGCGTCAGCGCTGACTCAGCGCGCTGTGCATATACAGGATCTCTATCTGACGCGATCAGGACCGTCCGATCGATACGCGCGCGATCGGACGGTTCACAGCCTTCGTCTCCATCTGGTTCATCCCGAGAGTCGTCCACCTTCAAACGTTAATATCTCACTCGATTCTCAACCGATTTACATGAAATTGTTTTTCAATCGTAGATCTGACCTAGCTCTACACATCCAAATGGTTAATCAAGCATGATTTGTAAGTTTTCTTCACAATACGTGAACCCAAGCTTGAATTTAGAGAAAATGGCTTATACCTTTATCCAAGAGGTGTGGCCTCAATTGGATGCTTGTGGAATGTTTGTTGAGGTCTAACAAAGCTTCTCTAAGCACCAATTGGAGTTTCTTTGAGTTTTGTTTAGAAATCCCAAAAATGGGGTTCAGCCTTATGCTCCACAACAAATGAGGGCTTGGGAGATGGAGTTTGATGGGAAAACTTCTTCTTTAGGCCTTGTGAAGGTGTGTGCAAGGTTAATTTAATTTTGGTGGAGTTTGGAGCAGTGGCCAAATTTTGAGCTCGATTTTGAACTCACAGAGGAGGCTTTGACGGCAATTAATGGTGGAGCCCTTATTCTCTTTTCTTGGAGATGAATTTTGGATATTTTGGAGGAGGTTTTGCTAATCTATGGTGGTTCTTCTTTGTTTGGCCGTGAGCTCTCTTTAATTCCATAGCCATGTCCATGGATTTTTTATAGAGCTAAATCAGTTGGGATGCTTCGAGATGAAGTCTAAAGCTCATGATGAGCAAGAAAAATGGCACCATAGGAAATTGTCAAGTGTTAGTGAGTAATTTGGTTTTGCATGAAACTTATCCTTTAAAGTTAAAAAAAATACTTACCTAAGGGATAAATATCATGGCTAACCCATGGCTAACTTAACTTAACTCTAAGGTCTAGAGTTTAGCTAAGGTTAAGCTTGATTGGGAATACCAAGTTTGATTTTCA
>JXCR01133663.1:0-56352 GCA_002079205.1 Phalaenopsis hybrid cultivar
ATATATATATATATATATATATATATATATATATATATATATATATATATATATATTTGATTCTGAAAATATTGTTGTTTTAAAAAAGAAGAAATCAAATAGATCTCATATATTTAATAGTTTATGTAACCAAGCATAACACTACAAGTGATACATCATCTCGAAGAGTAATCATATAACTTGACAATTGATTATATAAAATAAATAATTTATGACATCTGTTTGGTTTGTGAACCTCTTACATATAACCGACAATTTCTCCTACTTAATATAACGATTGTGTAGGATTTATTTACCTGGGTTTTTAACTCCCTATAAAGACAAACTCCTATAGTTAATTGCATCTTCAATGACGAGAGTCACTTAAGAAAACTCTCGATTAAAATCAATAGTTCAGTCTTCAAGATTTCAAAGTTTAGGTTTTCAATATTGGATATAGGAAATTCAAAAGGGAATAACTCAAATAGAAACAATAATTTTAGGAGTCCGAATGAACGAAAAGTGGGGGATAGCACATATCCGAGAATGGCCCTGTTTGTTAGGTATGTCTCATATACCAGAATTTGGAGTCTCTTGGAATTGAAGAGGTGTGTCTCCTGAAGTGAAGAGGAGTATCTCTTGGAATTGAAGATACGTGTCTCTTGAAGATAAGTGGGTTGGGGGGACCGATGGCGTGTTAGTAATTTTATCTGTGGGTTTTATCTATATATAAGATGTGTAACCATATGAGTATGTATTGGACTCATATGAAATAGTGAATTCACTGCTCTGCTCCTGAGGACGCAGACATCTTTGTCAAACCTCGTTAAATATGTGTTATTCTGGATTTATGTTAATTTCTATTTTTCTTCGTTCTAATTTCTCAACAATTAGTATAAGAGCCAGGTTCTAAGGCAGGGAAGAAAACTTTCGACGACACAGGAAGTAAGAAAATAGTTTGGGATTTGACAGGAGAAGTTCGAGCGGTTTTTACGCCAATTCCTCGGACGAGATCGGGATAGATAGGCGATCAATTCACTCTTCTTTTCCTCAGAGGCGAGGGTTCGAGCGATCACGACAGAAGGTCGCACGTCACGGCAAAAGGTTTTGTGGGATCAGGTGACAGAAGGATGTGTGATCAGTTGGAGTTTCGCGGGTTGTTCGCACAGCGTTCACGACATTTGCGTGACAGTCAGGAGAGGAGTTTGGCGACACAGGCAAATTGCGGGAAGAAGATTCGAAGGTTCACAAACAGGATCTGCGTCGCCATAGGCAGATCTTTGACGTGCACAACAAGTTCACACAGAATTCGTGTGACCACAGAACGTTCACGAGTTTGCAGCTTTGGTACAACAGGAGAGTTCACGAATTGCAGGATTTCGTGACAGGTGACAGCAGGCGGGTTCAAGCATTTGGAGTTCGCAAATTCAGCCAGAAGGATTCTCGTCACGCACAGCAGTTCGGCAGGGGTTGAAGCACGATGCGTTCAACGAATTCTACAGTGGTGTGTGCTTCTTTGACAACCAGAGGATTTCTGTTCTTTGAAAGCCAGCGGGAGGCGTGACAGTTCACAAACCTTTGCAATATTAGATGAGGTGGAGTTCACAAACAGGAGTTCGCGTGCAGTTACAATAAACAAGAGCGTCTTTTTGCAAACAGAGGAGTTCAGTGGAGTTTGCAAGTTTCTCGTAGGAGGAGTTGCGACAGGTGAAATTTGCGATAAGTGGAGTTCGGCTGAGGCATTCACGCAAACGAGAAAGGGCTTCGGGCAAGGTGTTCACAGTAGTTCAGCCAAATTTTTGACTCGAACAAGAAAAATGCTTCGTGTGAAAATTTTGATTCACGAATCACAGTAGAATTGCAGGAAAATTATTGCAATCGACAGAGAAAATTTTCAGGTTTCTTTGAATTTTTTTAGGGTGTGTTTTTGTTTCGACACAACACAGGAGAAGTTCGCTGCAGGATTACTTTCAAATAGTAATACCTGGTGCAAAATTTGATATGGTGAAGTTCAATGGAACCGAAAACTTTGGATTGTGGCAAACAATGGTGAAAGATTTGTTGACACAACAAGGATTTTTGAAGGCTTTGCAAGCTACGAAACCTTGTAATATGGAAGATAAAGATTGAGAAGAGTTGCAACTACAAGCGGCAGGTACCATACAATTATGTATGACAAATGAGATTATGTTTCATGTTATGAATATGAAATCTCCATGAAAAATATGAAAGAAATTGGAATCTCAGTTCATGTTCAAGTCTCTGACGAATAAATTGTATCTGAAGCAAAGATTGTATGGGCTGAAGATGCATGTAGACATTGATTTGGCGCAACACTTGAATGTCTTCAATCAAATAATCACAGAT
Organism: Phalaenopsis hybrid cultivar; assembly: GCA_002079205.1. Taxonomy (NCBI): domain Eukaryota; kingdom Viridiplantae; phylum Streptophyta; class Magnoliopsida; order Asparagales; family Orchidaceae; genus Phalaenopsis; species Phalaenopsis hybrid cultivar. The sequence continues at coordinate 2,347 of JXCR01133663.1, forward strand.
CTGACACGGCTTGATGTAAATATTGAGGATGAAGACCGAGCAATGATTTTGTTGTGTTTATTTCCTTCTTCTTATGAACGCATGATGACTAATCTGACATATGGAAAAGAAACTATCAAAGTTGATGAGATTACGATAACATTGTTGGCTCATAACCAGCGGGAGCAGAATGCAGGGGAAAACTCTCATGATGATAGTTTATATGTTAAGGGTAAGCATGATCGTGGAAGGAAGGAGGAGAAGGATAGTTACGGAATGTGAAATTCCATGTCAATGCCTAAAGAAAGAAAGACAATTCATTGTTATAAGTGCAAGGAGTCAGGACATATGAAGAGAGATTGTCCAAAGCTTAAGAAGCAGTTTGATGAGAATCATGATGTATCTTCCAAGTCTGTGAATATGGTGGAGAGTGAAAATTACAGATTACAATGATGGTGATGTACTTTCAGTTAGAACAACTCAGTTGAAGGATGTATGTATTCTTGATTCAAGATGCTCTTATCACATAACACATAATAGGTAATGATTTAATTCATACATGTTATCTAATTCTGATTCAATTTATTTGGGTGATGATAGATATTACAATATTGTTGGAATTTGCAAAGTCGGAATTAAGATGTATGATGTTACTGTTAGAATATTATGTGGTGTAAGACATGTTCTAGATTTGAAGAAGAATTTAATTTTCTTGGGTATTTTACATAGAACTAGTTTTATTTCTAAGACATATGAGGATAGAGAAACCATCAGAATTGTTAAAGGTGTATTGACTGTGATGAAGGGAAAGATTACTGCAGGTAATATCTACAAACAGTTGGAGAGTACAATTGTAGGTGGAGTTTACTCTATTGAATCATATGATGAAAATGCAGCAGATATGTTGATCAACCCAGATACTATCAACAAGTTCTTGCATTGCTTGAATTTGTTGAATGTTTGCGATTGTTAGATGACATAGTTGCCCAACCCACTTTGGTGTAAAAAACTCCATGATGTTTTTATTTCTTCTATTGGGCTGGATATTCGCTAAGGTGGAGATTTATTAAGTATATGTATTTATCCCAAGGGGTTGGATATTCCCCAAGGTGGAGATTTGTTGGGTATATGTATTTTTCCTGAGGGGTTGGATATTTGCCAAGGTGGAGATTTGTTAGGTATGGCTCATATACCAGAATTTGACTCATATACCAGAATTTGGAGTCTCTTGGAATTGAAGAGGTGTGTCTCCTAGAATGAAGATGAGTGTCCGTGGAATTGAAGAGATGCGTCTCTTGAAGATAAGTGGGCTGAGAGGGAACAAGGGCGAGTTAGTAATTTTATTTGTGGGTTTTATTTATATATATGATGTGTAACACTATGAGTATATGTTGGACTCCTCTGAATTAGTAAATTTGTTGTTCTGCTCCCGAGAACATAGGCATCTTTGCCGAACCTCGTTAAATCTCTTTGTTCTTCTGTATTTGTGTTGATTTCTGTTTTTCTTCGCCCTAATTTCTCAACACCTGTGACTTCACAAACTATCATACTTTTGGGTTTTACATTTTTGAAGTAATGTTTATTTAATGTTTAATCTCGTCAATTATTATTTAAGGTTTATACTTGCATAATACTCATTTATGCAAATATTCGGAAAGATATGAGCATTTAGTTCGTACCGAACGACGACCTCCGAATCCTAATAAGTGTTAGGACTTATATTGCACAACAAAGTTATGCAAGAATCTAAAGATAGAATGAGAATTTACATTGTGCTAGACGAATCACCTCGAAGTCCAATAGATCTATTATTTAATTCTACACAAAGGTTTATTTGAAGGTCGCCCAAAACATCTTAGTTGTGGTCTCGATTGTTGCCTGAAAATTGACCGTCATTTGATCGCATCGTCGTTTCGTTTTGCATGTTTACAATCAAATCTCAACATTCCCTCAACTTGTATTAAGGTAAGTATACAAGAAGATTGGGAAGGTTTGCACGCATATCAATCAATTCCTATGTGTTTACATATTTAACTCCAAAAATTTCATATGAACACACTTGGTACCAAAATTTTAATTTTAATATCAGATCAAAAATAACACTATTATCAATTTTTAAGTGAAATATATCTTTATGCATAGGGTGAGAGTATCAAAGTGCTACGTATGTAAATCTCACAAATTAAGGTGTGAAATATATAAGTACGTAAGAATTATGCGCTATGTATGTAAATCTTCTAATTAAAAAGAATGTGTATATTTTCATACGATCAAATCAATCTATTAGGGATCAAATGGTTGAACTACTTGCACTAGAAGTCATGAATGTTATATTTAAATGTCATGACATTAAAATTATGGGATATTTACATATATACCACACAGTTCTTATGTATTTGCTTGTCCAACATCCAAAATTGTCATATTTAGTTATACAAATCTTCAAATTTATAATCATCTGTTGTAAGATATGTACTTCCTGACATAGAAATGAAACGCAAAGAACACAAGCAAACACAGATCGTTTAGGTGGTTCGATCAACTGGATCTACGTCCACGGGAGTGAATCAATCAAATAGTTCATTAAGGCAAAAGAAATAGAGAATACATAGCTTATACATAGAGACGAGCCCTCATCTTCCTTCTATGACCTCCCTCTCAAGCGACACCTTGATGCAAGGCCTCAAGATGCTCTCCTTCTCTCTAACTCTCTAGTTATTTTCTCCTCCTTTGTGGTAGCTTAAGATTTCTTCCCTTGCTCTCCTAAGCCTCACACCCTCTCTATTTATACAAACAAGAGAGTGGTATGTGGGAGGTAGGTGAGCGGTAGGTGAGATGTGGTAGGTGAGTGGTACCACATTACAAAAGTGTTCTTTTACCTTAGTTCAATAATTAGGGGTCAAAATAACATCATCATATCAAAAATACAATTATTAATTTTTTTTAGAAGTTAAATGCACCTTTTTATATATAATTTTATAACACGTAAAATATAAGTGTATGCGATATGAAAATTTTGGATGGTAGGAATATAAAAATTAAAAGTTTAGGTGTTAGAATTGTAAATACTTGAGCAATGAGTGGTATGCATGTAAATCTTCCAATCATGATATATTCACCTATCGCACATCCAAAGTTGGATTCATATATATTTGTCGCGCTTACTCATGTATATCGTATAACAAGAATCAAATCAGCAAACTATGAAGATCTCAATCCATGAAACAAGAGTCGACTTCAGCAAACTACAAAATCCCCAAAAGTTCTCAAACCAAACAACTCCGAGAGTGTAGTTCAGAACCACAAAAAATGCAAAAAAATTTCTGTGCGGACTCCTGACGTAGCTCAACGTGCGGCGCAGGGTATTCTTGAGTTATTTTCAGATTATTTCTGGGTTATTTTCAATAATCACGAAATAACCAAGAAATGACCCGCAGTCTTTATTTTTGGGTTATTTCTGGGTTATTTCAGGATTATTGAAAATAACCCAGAAATAACATGAAAATATTTCAAGAATAACATGCAGCGTACGTAAAGGTACTTCAGTGTCCGGACAAAAAATGCGCCCCAAAAAATGGTACCGAACATTAATATGAGATTCAAATGACCATTTTACTTTATATTTTAAGAAGCAAGAGAATAATAATATTTATTTTGAAATCATTTTGGGTGCGCATAAATTTAAGAGAGCTTTCAGACTCCTAATAACAATTTCTTTCTTCACCAAACCCTTTTTCCCCATTTCACCGAAGCAGCTTTTTGATAAACTCAAGTCAATTAGCCATGTTGAAATGTATGCTGAAAGACCAAATTAAAGACTCTATTTTTCTAACTGCTGGCACGTGTTATGTTCTACAAATGTGCCGTCTACCGCCTTGATTTCTTCATTTGTGTCTTTATTTTTTCTAATTTTTTTAGATTTTAAAGGCTTAGTTCACATTTATAAAGATGGTAATTTAGAAACATAGTAGTCTTTGTGAACTTTATGTTCATTTTAGTTCTCATTTTCTAGTTTAGATATATTGTATTTGAGGTGTGACAAAAAAACATCTCTATAATCTCTTATATTATATTTTCCAGCTGATTTAAAAGGGTTTGTAATTGGTGTATATAATATTTTACATGTATAAATTTGATGTCCGAATACTTTCTGCATCGGCTCGCAATATCCAATTAGCTTTAGGTCGGCGGGATCAACTCAACAAGCTGAAATTGGTCGATATGGGTCGGATCGGCCAGCTAATATGATATGAATGTTCATCCTTGATTATCCCGAGTGAGTAGCTTCTGGGACGTCCGTGGGAAGGTTGGATTTGCTATGGAACCATATATTCTTATGAATTGGCTATTTAGCGGGGGTGGGGGTGGGGGTGGTAGGCCTTTGCATTGGCTCGACTTTCCTTAGTTATGGTTTGCTCAAATGATTTTGTTCTTATTTCTGGCTAACTGAATCGGGTTATTCAAATGTTTTCTTGCCTACTTGGTGGCCCACTCAATTTTGCACCCCGCTGACTTGATTTGTATGTCTTTGCTCGATATATCGATCAAACATCCTTGATCGTAATCTTCTGACAATAATCCAACCCTCATTGTGCTCATCCTTTCTGGAGCGTTGGATCTTCTTAAGATCAATGCTCGCATTTTTTTTTTCTGTGTGCGCTCGCGGGGACTTGATTAGTTTATTATTTGTATGATTTAATATTAAGTCGGTTAACCATAATTCAGTTTGCCAAGTCCAGTTTTTGACGGCTGCAAATACATTTAAATAGCTTTGACTCGTAAGAAGAAAACGAAAACAAAATAGAAGAATTCTATGTAGAGGTTAAAATGACACTAATGACTTCCTCCATATATTATTTTAAGTTCAAATGATCCACCTCCTAAAAAAATAAATCCGCTGCAACTTACTGGCATTTAATATTTAAAAATCAAATATTGTGCGCATATTTGATTTGAATGACTTATAACTACTGCAAATGTAATTATTTTCTTAGTTATTTTAAGGCATAATGGTAATAAATAGTAAAACAGATTAAGAGGCCATTTGGGCAGCTTATTTGGTGCGGCGTTTTGAAAATGCATCCGGTATGTTTCGGTAAACTGCGTTTTGACAGCTTATGCGTTTTCAAAACACTGAAATAAGTGCGGTGGCAGCTTCTCGCAGCGGTCTGACTTTTCCAAAAAAAATAAATAATTGTAATACTCATCACATCAAGCTTATCAACAGATTATTTTTAATAAGTTTATCAGCAGATTATTCAATAAGCTACAACTGCCTCAAACAGACCCTAAAACTTTGAGTCTAAACTTTGGATCCGTATCTAAATACATAAGAATTGTGTGGTATGTATGTAGTTACTTGCTGATCAAGTTTTACAAAGAGTAAAAATCTTGACCAGTCGGGCTGCTTCAAGTGGCTGCCACTTTTTTTTTTTATTTTTACAANAAATGACCAAAAATAAGTAGCCTCCTCAAGACTAAACAGTTGACCCGACAAGTCACCGTTAAACAGGTTGAATCGCGTCTCTGAACCTGGGACAAATTAAAGCTCTTGAGAGGATCCCTTGCCCGATAGTGACAAGATACACTAAGGGCGAATCGTAATTCATCGTAACAACAAATGTCATCAGATACTTCACACAGGCAACAATAAGATCTGCCTAAGACATTGTTAATAGGGGTATTCGGCTGAGGCGATTAACCAACTAAGTAAAGAAGGTGTAGGCCCCATAAGACGTAAGCCAAAGCAACAAGTAAGTCACGGTTCGCCCGAAAAAACCAAATCGACTCATCAATCGACCAACCAAAACGCATGCAAAAACCCCTTGATCGTCATTGGATGTCTGTCTCGCTTTTTGTCACTGTGGAGAAGATCGTCGTTCGACCGAATTTCTCGATCGACCAATCACAAGACACGATCACCACTCAGTTGATCTCCTCAGTTTGCCACATCGTAGTGAATCAATCAACTGACTACTGTCATGTCAAAATTTAAATTGTAATACAAATATGAAATGAAATCCATATAATTTATTATAGCACTAATCACATTAAGAACTATTTTCACAATTGTTTCATCCTTTTTATAACTATATGAAATACAATCTTATAAATAGGGAACAAAAATATGAACAAAAGGGGACTAGACTCTTGCGACAAAGAATTTCAGGCTTACTCTATTCTCTCTCCTCCTTCTCTCATTCACTCGGCTCTAACTCTCGAAGCATGTTCATAAAAGACAATATGGGATCCAACATCCTGAAAGATAGTGTCGTTAGCGTGGATATGCCCTAAATGAGAAGTGAAGCTAACTACAATGAAGAAGCTTCCTAAAAAGAGATAACACACATGGAATCCGACAGAGATGCTACACAACCAGATATTCATGCATAGATTCAGAGCGTACAAGACCAAATGAACCACATCTTGGATCAATTTTAGGTCCTCTCGGAAGCAATCACCCTGAGGAACGACCAAGTGCCTCACCTAGAATTGGAACTCGAGGAGATTTGTCCTCAAAGACCCCACCAGGTAACCCTTCTATGTCGCACAACCAGGTTAGCAATAGCAAACAGAGAGACAAGACAATTCTCAACAAACTAACACATCTAAATATGCGCAGACAAACAAGCGATAGGAAGAAAGGATGTGAGTGCATTTACAGCCTCCGCTAGAGGGACCTTTACGCGCCAAACCAAAGAGGTCATACCTCTGCCAAACCTAAGGATTCCTCACTTGGATTCTTACAAAGAAAAAACTGACCTAATCAACCACATTTCATCGTTCGAATCATCCAGCGATCTACTCCATATTGACAACCCAATAATGTGTCGTCTCTTCTTAACTACTTGTCGACCGAAAGATTGAAAGTAATTTAAATTATATATATATATATATATATATATATATATATATATANAGTTAGGATAAGATACATCATAGCTCTTGTGACATAATTTTAAAATCTATTTATGCATTTTACTTCAAGAATTTTCCAGCACACTATTTATTTTTTTGTTGTTATCAAGATGGACTCAACAATCTATTAAAATTTAATAGTAGCCAATATTTTATTTCTTATAGCAATGATATTAAAATGATTCATAATATTTTACAAAAAATAAATTATATAAAGAGAAAAAAAATCAAATAGCTACCGACACGAATATCAGAGAGAACGAATGACCAAAAATAAGTAGTCTCCTCAAGACTAAACAGTTGACACGACAAGTCACCGCCAAAAAGGTTGAATTGCGTCTCTGAACCCGAGGCAAATCAAAGCTCTTGAGAGGATCCCTTGCCCGATAGTGACAAGATACGCCAAGGGTGAATCGTAATTCATCGTAACAACAAATCTCATCAGATACTTCACACAGGCAACAATAAGATCTGCCTAAGACATTGCTAATAGGGGTATTTGGTTGAGGCGATTAACCAAGTAAAGAAGGTGTAGGCCCCATAAGACTTAAGCCAAAGCGACAAGTAAGTCACGGTTCACCCGAAAAAACAAATCGACTCATCGGTCGACCAACCAAAATGCATGCAAAAACCCCCTGATCGTCATTGGATGTCTGACCCACTTTTTTGTCACTGTGGAGAAGATCGTCGTTTGACCAATCACAGACACGATCACCACTCAGTTGATTGCCTCAATTTGCCACATCGTAGTGAATCAATCAACTAACTACCGTCATGTCAAAATTTAAATTGTAATACATATAGGAAATGAAATCCATGCAATTTATTATAGCACTAATCAAATTAAGAACTATTTTCATAATTGTTTCATCCTTTTTATAATTATATGAAATACATTCTTATATATAGGGAACAAAAATATGAACAAAAGGGGACTGGACTCTTGCGACAAAGAATTTCAGGCTTACTCTATTCTCTCTCATCCTTCTCTCATTCACTCGGCTCGAACTCTCGAAGCATGTTCATAAAAGACAATATGGGATCTAACATCCTGAAAGATAGTGTTGTTAGCGTGGATATGCCCTAAATGAGAAGTGAAGCTAACTACAATGAAGAAGCTTCCTAAAAAGAGATAACACACATGGAATCTGACAGAGATGCTACACAACCAGATATTCATGCATAGATTCAGAGCTTACAAGACCAAATGAACCTCATCTTGGATCAATTTTAGGTCCTCTGGGAAGCAATCACAATGAGGAACGGCCAAACGCCTCACCTAGAATTGGAACTTGAGGAGATTTGTCCTCAAAGACCCCACCAGGTAACCCGTCTATGTCGCACAACCAGGTTAGCAACAGCAAATAGAGGGACAAGACAATTCTCAACAAACTAACACATCCACATATGGACAAGTAAACAAGCGATAGGAAGAAAGGGCGTGAGTGCATTTACAGCCTCCGCTGGAGGGACCTTTACGCGCCAAATCAAATAGGTCATACCTCTGCCAAACCTAAGGATTCCTCACTTGGATTCTTACAAAAAAAACCGACCTAATCAACCACGTTTCATCATTCGAATCATTCGTCAATCTACTCCATCTTGACAACCCAATAATGTGTCGTCTCTTCTTAACTACTTGTCAACCGAAAGATTGAAAATAATTTAAATTTAATATATATATATATATATTTGATTATGAAAATATTGTTTGTTTTAAAAAAGATGAAACCAAATAGATCTCATATATTTAATAGTTTATGTAACTAAGCACAACACTACAAGTGATACATCACCTCGAAGAGTAATTATATCACTTAACATTTGATTATATAAAATAAATAATTTATGACATCTGTTTAGTTTGTGAACCTCTTACATATAACTCACAATTTATCCTATCTAATATAAGAATTATGTAGGATTTATTTTACCTGGGTTTTTTAGTTCCCTATAAAGGCAAACCCCTAGTTAATTCATCTTAAATGACGAGAGTCACTTAGGAAAACTCTCGATTAAAATCATTGGTTCAATCTTCAAGATTTCAAAGTTTATGTTTTCAAGGTTTGACATAGGAAATTCAAAAGGGAATGACTCAAATATAAACAATAATTTTAAGAGTCCAAAAGAACGAAAAGTGGGGGATGTCACAGATCCAAGGATGACCCTGGTTGTTAGGTATGTCTCATATACCAGAATTTGGAGTATCTTAGAATTGAAGAGGATCTCCTGAAATGAAGAGTGTCTCTTGGAATTGAAGATGTGTGTCTCTTAGAGATAAGTAGGTTGGGGGGAGCGAGGGCGTGTTTGTAATTTTATCTGTGAGTTTTATCTATATATATAATGTGTAACCATATGGGTATGTACTGGATTCCTATGAAATAGTAAATTCGTTGCTCTTCTCTCGAGGAAGCAAACATCTTTCTTACATATAACTCAGAAATAACTTGAAAATAACTCAGGAATAACCTGCAACGCACGTAGAGGTACGTCAGGTGTCCGGACAAAAAATACGCCCCAAAAAATGGTACCCAACATTAATATGAGATTCAAATGACCATTTTACTTTATATTTTAAGAAGCAAGAGAATAATAATATTTATTTGAAATATATATATAATGATTTGCATTTTGGTTGCGCATGAATTTACGAGAGCTTTCAGACTCCAAATAACAATTTCTTTCTTCACCAAACCCTTTTTCCCAATTTCACCAAAGCAGCTTTTTGATAAACTCAAGTCAATTAGCCATGTTGAAATGTATGCTGAAAGACCAAATTAAAGACTCTGTTTTTCTAACTACTGGCACGTGTTATGTCTTACAAATGTGCCGTCTACCGCCTTGATTTCTTCATTTGTATCTTTTTTTTTCTAATTTTTTTAGATTTTAAAGGCTTAGTTCACATTTATAAAAATTGTAATTTAGAAACATAGTAGTCTTTGTGAACTTTATTTTCATTTTAGTTCTCATTTTCTAGTTTAAATGTATTGTATTTGAGGTGTGACAAAAAAACATCTCTATAATCTCTTATATTACATTTTCCAGCTGATTTAAAAGGGTTTGTAATTGGTGTTATGTAATATTTGACATGTTTAAATTTTTTGTCCGAATACTTTTTGAATCGGCGCGCAATATCCAATTAGCTTTAGGTTGGTGAGATCAACTCAACCAATTGAAATTGGTCGATATGGGCCGGATCAGCCAGTTAATATGATATGAATGTTCATCCTTGATTATCCCCAGTGAGTAGCTTCTGAGACGTCCATGGGAAGGTTGGATCTGCTATTTACCGGGGGTGGGGGTGGGGGTGGTAGGCCTTTGCATTGGCTCAGCTTTCCTTAGTTATGGTTTGCTCAAATGATCTTGTTCTTATTTCTGGCTGACTGAATCGGGTTAGTATTATTCAAATGTCTTCTTGCCTACTTGGTGGCTCACTCAATTTTCACCCCGCTGACTTGATTTGTACGTCTTTGCTCGATATATCGATCAAACAGCCTTGATCGTAATCTTCTGACAATGGGCCAACCCTCATTGTGCTCATCCTTTCTAGACGTTGGGTCTTCTTAAGATCAATGCTCACATTTTTTTTCTATGCGCGCGCGCGGGGACTTGATTAGTTTATTATTTGTATGATTTAACATTAAGTCGGTTAACCATAATTCTGTTTGCCAAGTCCAGTTTTGGACAGCTGCAAATATATTTAAATAGCTTTGACTCGTAAGAAAAATAACGAAAACAAAATAAAAGAATTCTGTGTCGAGGTGAAAATGACACCAAATGACTTCCTCCATATATTATTTTAAGTTCAAATAATCCAACTCCTAAAAAAATAAATCCGCTGCAACTTACTGGCATTTAGTATTTAAAAATCAAGTATTATGCGCATATTTGATTTGAGTGACTTATAACTACTACAAATGTGATTATTTTCTTAGTTATTTTAAGGCCTAATGGTAATAAATAGTTAAACAGATTAAGAGCCTGCTTTGGTGCGACATTTTGAAAATGCACCCGGTCTGTTTAGGTAAACTGTGTTTTGACAGCTTATGTGTTTTCAAAACGCTGAAATAAGCGTTTTCACACCGCACATGTCTAAGCGTGGTGACAACTTTCTGGCAGCGGTCTGACTTTTCAAAAAAAATAAAAAATTGTGATACTTGTCGCACAAACTTATCAACAGATTATTTTTAATCAGTTTATCAGTAGATTATTCAATAAGCTGCAATTGCCCAAACAGAACCTAATGATTTGAGTTTAGGTTTTAGATCCGTACTTGAATACATAAGAATTGTGTGGTATATATGTAATTACTTGCTGATCAAGTTTTACGAAGAGTAAAAAGCTTGACCAGTCGGGCTGCTTCAAGTGGCTGCCACTTTTTTTTTAATTTTTACAAATTTCTTCTTTCGCATGCATTGAATAAATCAGTCCATATTCTTTGTTCCAATTAAAAATGCAATTTTTATTTTTTGGGATGGCTTGAATGCGCGGGGCACAAATGGTATAAATGGCTACTATCATTGTTTCAATTTGCATTGGTCGCCCCTCAATTGAGGTTATTTGTCATTTTTCTCATGCTTTGAATTCAACAAGTANAAATGCGCGTGGCACAAATAGTGTAAATGGCTACTATCATTATTTCAATTTGCATTGGTCGCCCCTCAATTGAGGTTATTTGTCATTTTTCTCATGCTTTGAATTCAACAAGTACTTATTTTGTTGGACTTTTATGATAAAGTCATGCTTTGATTTGAAAGAAAATCAAAGAAGACTATTCTAATGTTTATACATTATATGATATGATAGTAATTCACATTCATGATTGAAGACTTTGAGAGTATCCAATATGCCCTCTCTAGTCGGCCCGATCGAGCAGCTACAGTCGGTCCGAGCAGCTCCAATCGGCGATTTGAAAGAAAATCAAAGAAGACTATTCTGATGTTTATACATTATATGATAGTAATTTACATTCATGATTTAAGACTTTGAGATTATCCAATATGCTCTCTCTAGTCAGTCTGATCGAGCAGCTACAGTCGGTCCGAGCAGTTCCAATCGATCATCTCTAACCGATTAAATAAGACTATGAGGATAATTGAGATAATATTTTTTCTTCTATAAATAGATTCGTATTATTTGTAATAGGGTTGGAGAAAACTAATATGAAAACGTTGTATTATAAGAAATCTCTCTCTCTCTCTCTCTCTCTCTCTCTCTCTCTCTCTCTTTTATATTTATGTTATATTCTTTGAATGTAACACCCAAACAATTTCGAATTCAGCACACACACACATAGATTTGGGGGTATTTATGTACATTGTTACTATCATTAATTCATCATTAACAAATTCTCATAATGCGACATGAATCTCGAGGCAATATTTTGAACAAGAAATATTCACATTTCAATTAAGAGTCTTCCATAACTTCAATTTAAGCGTTTACATTCAAATTGACCGACTTGACGAGATGAACCAGATGATAATATGGTCTAATCCCAGTCAAATCAAGCTCGGTTCAAGCAATTTAAACACTTTTAGAAGCTTTCTGATCATATTTGGAAGATCAAATGAATGTCGAACTTGACAAGCTTATAGTCGAATTAAGCGTCTCGATAAGACGAAACCAATGAACCTAAGATCGCTCAATTCTCATATCTTTGTGGTACTGAAATGTTACTTAAATATCATTTGATCGAGAAAATCTCTCCGAGCCTTCCAATTATAGTGGTTTGGATTTCTCATTAATTACAATTGGGACTCTATGATAGAGCCTTACATGTCCATTGTAAAAGTTGGGAGAGATCTTGAAATTTGAAGAAGAGCTTTAAGCTTGAAAAAAAAAAAACAAAAGTCCAGCATCACTCATGTAGTCATCAATTGCTGCCAACCATCTTTGTCCACCACTTGGCTGCCGCTGCAAATCACTATCAATCGTCGTCTATTTCTTGTGACAAGTTCATCCACACACTAACTTTGTAGTTTTGAAGATTGTGTAACATTTTTTCTCTCATGTAGAACAAGAGATTGTATTTGTAATCTTCAGTTTATAATGAATCTCTTCAGTTGGGTCAAACACTGTGTTTTTTTCCCTTTACATATTATTTACGTAAAATTTGTTGATGTTTCTACAAGTTGTTTTCTTTCATCTGAAAGTGTGTTTAAATCTCGTGACATGCTAAAATGATAATCTATTATCCTACCCCCACAAATTTTCTAGCATGCATCAATCATATAAAAAATATCGTTATTATTAAATTTCTTTAAAGTGAATTACATGTTTTCTTGTGTAGGTTACGAGACACCACTGTGTTATAAATGTAAATATCTAGATTTAGGTGTTAGTTGTATAAATACATCAGAATTGTGAGGCATATATGCAAATTCCCAATATATACAGATAGATAGATGATATATTTTAAGAATTTACATTTCCTTTTCGTGTTGTTAGTGTATGGATCATATATACTACTTAAAAAATAAGATTTGAGGGCTGGAGTGATCTTTCTACTGTTGGTGAAGATTNGAATGCGCGTGGCACAAATAGTATAAATGGCTACTATCATCGTTTCAATTTGCATTGGTCGCCCCTCAATTGAGTTATTTGTCATTTTTCTCATGCTTTGAATTCAACAAGTACTTATTTTGTTGGACTTTTATGATAAAGTCATGCTTTGATTTGAAAGAAAATCAAAGAAGACTATTCTGATGTTTATACATTAAATGATAGTAATTCACATTCATGATTGAAGACTTTGAGATTATCCAATATGCCCTCTCTAGTCGGTCCGATCGAGCAGCTACAGTCGGTCCGAGCAGTTCCAATCGGCGATTTGAAAGAAAATCAAAGAAGACTATTCTGATGTTTATACATTATATAATAGTAATTTACATTCATGATTTAAGACTTTGAGATTATCCAATATGCCCTCTCTAGTCAGTTTGATCGAGCAGCTACAGTCGGTCCGAGCAGTTCCAATCGGTCATCTCTAACCGATTAAATAAGACTATGAGGATAATTGAGATTACATAATATTTTTTCTTCTATAAATAGATNAGTCATGCTTTGATTTGAAAGAAAATCAAAGAAGACTATTCTGATGTTTATACATTATATGATAGTAATTTAGATTCATGATTTAAAACTTTGAGATTATCCAATATGCCCTCTCGAGTCGGTCTGATCGAGCAGCTGCATTCGGTCCGATCGAGCAGTTCCAATCGGCCATCTCGAACCGATTAAATAAGACTATGAGGATAATTGAGATTACATAATAATTTTTCTTCTATAAATATATTAGTATTATTTGTAATAGGGGTGGAGAAAATTAATATGAAAACGTTGTATTATAAAAAATCTCTACTTCTCTCTCTCTCTCTCTCTCTCTCTCTCTCTTATTTATGTTATATTCTTTGAATGTAACACACAAACAACTTCGAAGTCAACACACACACACATAGATATGGGGGGTATTTATGTACGTCGTTACTATCATTAATTCATCAGTAACAAATTCTCATCATCGAGACAATATTTGGAGTAAGAAATGTTCATATTTCAATTCGGAGTCCTCCAGAACTCCAATTTAAGCGCTTACAGTCAAACTGGCCGTCTTAATGAGATGAATCAGATGATATCAAAATAGTCCAATCACAGTCAAATCTAGCTAAGTTCAAGCAATTTAAACACTTTTAGAAGCTTTTTGACCATATTTGGAAGGTCAAATGAATGTCGAATCTGACAAGTTTATAGTCGAATCGAGCGCTCGATAAGATGAAGCTAATGAGCCTAAGATCGCACAATTCTCATATCGTCGTGGCACTGAAATGTTAATTAAATATCATTTGATCGAGAGAATCTCTCCGGGCTGTTTGATTATAGTGGTTTGGATTTCTCATTAATTATAATTGGGACTCTATAATAGAGCCCTACATGTCCATTGAAAAAGGTAGGAGAGATCTTGAAATCTGAAGAAGAGCTTGAAGCTTGGAATAGAAACTAAAGTCTAGTATCACTCTTACAGTCATCAACTGCTGCCAACCATCTTCGACCGCCGCAGATCAGCATATAGCATCATCTATTACTTGTAACAAGCTCATCTACGCACTGACTTTGTAGTTCTGAAGATTGTGTAACCCTTTCTCTCATGTGAGACAAGAAATTATCTTTATAATCTTCAATTTATAATGAATCTCTTCAGTTCGGTCAGACAGCAATCCCACCATGGTTTTTTCCTTTACAGATTATTTACGTAAAATTTGTTGATGCTCCTACAAGTTATTACTTTTTTCATCTGAATGTATGTTTAAATCTCGTGACATGCTAAAATGATAAACTATTTTTCTGCCCCCACAAATTTTCTAGCATGCATCAATCATATAAAAAATATCGCTATTATTAAATTTCTTTAAAGTGAATTACATGTTTTCTTGTGTAGGTTACGAGATACCGTTGTGTTATAGATGTAAATATCTAGATTAAGGTGTTAGATGTATAAATACATCAGAATTGTGAGGCATATATGCAAATTCCCAATACATAGAGATAGATAGATGATAGATTTTAAGAATTTACATTTCCTTTTTTGTTGTTAGGATATGCATCATATATACTACTTAAAAAATAAGATTTGAGGGCCGTAGTGATCTTTCTACTATTGGTGAGGATTTCGTGCCGAGAATTTCTTCTTCTTTTTTTTTTTTTTTTGATAGGAAAAAAAAATTAGTAAAAATAGATTTGTAAGGTTCATATATGCNAAATCAACCCAGCAAGCAATGCTCATTAAGGCATTGAGACCAGCACGGGGTCACTCTCTCGAAGAACCTGAGTCGTTATCCATGAAAACATGCAAATGCAAATGCTAATGCAAGAAAATCAAAACATATAGGCAATGATAAAGAGTATGCCATGAAGTCATTAACTAGCAGAAATGGGCATGCCGTAGCGGTAGGAACCCAAAAAGAGGGTATTTCGATAAGGCGGTGACCCGAAGGAATGGGCATGTAGTGGCTGCAGCGGCCTGAAAAGAGCGATGCCTGTAAGACAGTGACCCGAAGGAATGGGCATGTCGTGGCAGTAGCGGCTCGAAAAGAGGGTATACTGGTAAGGCAGTGACCCGAATGTGGGCATGCCATGGCGGCGGTGGACCGAAAGAGGATATACCAGTAAAACAATGGCCCGAAAAGAGGGTATACCGGTAAGACAGTGACCCAGAGGTAGGCATGTAGTAGCGAAAAGGCTCTGAAAAGATGGTATACCAGTAAGGCAGTGACCCAGAGGTAGACATGCCGTAGTGGCAGGGGCCCGAAAAGAGGGTATACGGTAAGGTAGTGACCCGGAGATAGACATGCTGTAACGACAGGGGCCCGAAAAAAGGGTATGTCGGTAAGGCAGTGATCTGAAAGAATGGAACTCGAGTAGATGATATCGATTATAGAGACAAACATGTACATGCACATACACAACATGTAAAGGAGAAAATGGTCGGTCGATCGAGATGCAAAATCCGATCAATCCAAAGTTTTGTATCAATCGAGCCTGGGTAGCCGATTGAAACACAAGTGATGTGATCGGTTCAGGATAACCGACCGAGCCACAAGTGGTCTCGATAGGTACGGGGCGACCGACCAAGGCACAAGTGGTGCAAGTATAAGTGCAAATGCAAGGTGCAAGGTGCAAGGTGCAAGGTGTCGGGTGCATATGCAAGGTGCAAGGTGTCGGGTGCATATGCAAGGTGCAGGTGCAAGTGCAAATGCAAGGTGCAGAGTGCAATATATGACATACAATATGTAACTTGCAAGATATGCACATGCAAACAACGAGGTTCATATGACCACATATAATAGTGAGCCACGCTCGTACTAACAACCTCACCTAGAAAACCTAAGGTTTAGACCCTTGGATATGCGACATCGCTGCCTCCAGCTTTGGTGTGAAAATGTGAGGAGTTTTCTCCCCGAATCTCCGAAGGGAAAACTCTCAACGACATTGCGAAATGTGCTAGCTTCAAAGTTTTTTCCATTTCTCAAACTCATCCAGGCTTTGTAAAGCGAGCCAGCTACGAAGCTTCTCTCGCTTTGTTAAGTCCGACCCCCTAGCTTCTCCAAGTAAAGCTGGGAAAAACTAAAACAATGGGAGTAAGGGACTCCAACCCATCGGGACTTGTACTAAAACTCACAACAAAATGGAGACATTCGGCTCTACGGAGGGTGTTTAGTTACGCACAGGAAGTCCTAACCTAAAGGCTAGCTCTAGGAAATCGACGATCCATCACGCAGACACGTCGTCGAGCCAACTCATGCCGACGCACGCACTCCGTGTGGGCGATCGAACCCACACGCCTAGACACCGCTAAAACCTATAGCCAACTAGGAGTTAGAGAATCTCACCACCGTGACGGTTGCAGACGCGTTTTCTTTGCTTGCGCCAAGCTCGCCGACGTCCGATCCATGCTCCAGTGTGCCTCGTAAAACGCGCACAGGACAAAAACAGAGCCAAGAAGAGCAGGAGAGGAAGGGAGCAGTGAGTGCAAATCATCCAAAAATAATAATTTTTGCATATAAAAGTATAATCAAAATATATCTTCGAGGGGCGCTTGACGACGGTGAAAGAGGGGGAGTTTTCCTCGCAAAGGAAGAGACGCTTGCACATTCTCAAACAGCGGCAATGCTCGCTGTCCGGCGACGTCGAAGTGCTCAGGTGAAGTATCCGGCCGCCATGAAGGTAANTAGGACAAAAATAGAGCCAAGAAGGGCAGGAGAGGAAGGGAGCAGTGAGTGCAAATTATCCAAAAATAATAATTTTGGCATATAAAAGTATAATCAAAATATACCTTCGAGGGGCGCTTGACGATGGTGAAAGAGGGAGAGTTTTCCTCGTAAAGGAAGAGACGTTTGCACCTTCTTAAACAGCGGCAATGCTCGCTGTCCGGCGACGTCGAAGTGCTCAGGTGAAGTATCCGGCCGCCATGAAGGTAAAATGATAAGGTTGGTTGAGAAAAAGAAGAAGAAGAAGAGGAAGAAGAAAAAGAAGAAAAAGAAGAAAAATTAAGAGAAGGAGAAGAGATGGAAGAAGAAGAAGAAGAAATAAAAGAAGAAGAAGAAAAAATAGGAGAAATAGAAGAAGAAGAAGAATAGGAGGAAAAGAAGAAGAATTTAGAGAAGAAGAAGAAATGGAAGAAAAAGAAGAAAAAAATAAGAGGAAGAAGAAGAAGAGGAAGAAGAAGAAGAAGAATCAGAAGACAAAGAAGAAGAAGGATCAAAGCTTTTTTCTTTGCGAATCTAGAGGGGAGGGCAGCGGTTCGGCAAAACCAGCGAGAGGTGACCGGCGCTCGGGCTGGGGGCTCCAGCGGCGCGGAGGAGAACTTCGGCACCGGTGTTCGCCGGCGACGAGGAGCTCGGGTCGGTTTTCCGCGAGGCANTTGTAAGGGTCATATATGCAAGAAGATTTATGTTGAAATTCACGCATGCAACTATTAATAATTCGGGATGGGTGTTTTGGAAAAATTTGCGTACGTAAGACGTACGCAGCGCTGCATGCGTCTGTAGGTTACAGGAGGGATATTTGAGGGTTATATCCGCGTTATATTTCTTGTAACCTCTCTGTAACTTACATGTAACCTACAGAAGCGCGAAACTTACTAGAAGGTACAGGTAGGTTATAGGTAGGTTACAAAGATGTTAAATGGGGTATAAAGCGAATATAACCCCCCAATGTCCTATTTGTAACATTTTTACGTACGCAGCGCTGCTCACGTTATACATACGCAAAATTTTCTCATTTTTGATTGATCGTTTTTGCTGTTTTGTAAAGTTACACGTATGCATTCTCTTCGGATAGATATGCAAATTTCTTAAATTAAATATGATTCAGACTAATAGTCAAAAAGTTTAGCTAGCTAGCACAATCAATCGCAACTTTCCCACATTTTTCTTAAGAAAATGTGACTGAAATTTTATCTTTAATTTTCTTATTACAAATTTACCACCATTGTTTATTTGCTTAAAATGAATTGTTATTAGGTATAACAATTTAGTCACACTTCCACAATTTTATTTCTACAAATATATAGCTTTTAGCTATAATTATTAAAAAATATGAAATTAATTAAAATCATGACACGTTATTAAAACATTCTGCAATCAAAGCCTTATACTTTTGTCAAATTGCAAATAAATACACAAACTCCTCTCTTATTATCAAGAAAAAAAATTACAAACAAATGAATGTCAGTATATTCAATCACCTAGTTAACTCTTTAACTCAACCAGGGTTTGTATAATTTGCTTCCCTTTCCTATTATACTCATGATAACACTAGCAATGACTACAGAGGCTCGCTGCACGTCGAAACTAACGGTGATGCCCGACGCCGGGGCTTGATCCCGACGGCAGCCTCGCCAACCACATCACCACCGCCGGGCCTTGATCCCGCTTGCCGCCGTTAACTTCTTCCGGCATCACTCGCAGAGCAGCGGCGCTCTGCATGCAAGCTGCTGTCATGACGACGATGATGAAGACGACGAAAAAGAGAATTGAAGAGTATCGATAACTCATGATTGATTCCTTCTTTATAGAATTTTATGAGAAGGAGAGGTGCTTAATTGCTTGTCTTGGGAGAGTATTTATTGTAGAAGAGTTAAGGGCGATCAGAGAGAGTTCGAGGAAATTGAGAATAGGAGTTAATTAAGCTTGTTGACCACGGTTCTTAAAAGATCGCGTGCGTTGAAATTCGTGAAAAAGGCAAATCGTATAAGTTATTATAAAATGATGTCAGCACAGCATGAAAATGTTACTTCCTTAATCTGACTTGGGGACCATGGATCTCACGAGCAGAGTTTATCAGATCACGTGCCAGAGTTTGTCTCTGCTCGGCTTGCTGCCACTAGTCATTAGCTGCATATTATCATTCTTATCGAGCCACCAGTATCATCTCGTTCACAAGTTTCCATAAAAATATAATTCTTTGTTCGAGGTCGCGAGCTGGTTCCTACCGCTATGATCAGTCGAGCTTGAACTTGTCATTTAACCTCGAGCTCACAATTTGACAAGCAAGCTGGACTCGAGTTTGGCTTGACTCGCTTACACCTCTAATAGCATCAAACTATACGTGTGGTAGCATGGTGTGATCCACATCATGAATCATACGTCTAATTTACCAGATGTAATGTTTTCTCTCGGCGCCCTCATTAAAGCCTTTGAGCTTCAAAAAATGTTACAAGATGTATGTAAATATTGAATGGTATGAATCTGCATGGTCATATTATAATATTGCATGGTTGAATATTCAATGATATTTTCTTTCAAAATCCTCAAATTGGCTAAAATCATATAGTAACCAGGAAAAATACACAGTCAATATTAAATTAAAATATTTTTATGGTTAAAATATTGCTCTATATATCAAGGCGAAAATGACGGTTAAGAATGGAGACCCCTGAATTTATTTTTCAAAGTCAATTAATCCAAATTTCAGTTCTGAAAATAAAGATGAATGAATTTAGCTGCATATGTTTAAACATTCCAGTCAATGTAATTAATTGTGTGATGGCCAAAGCAAAATCAAACTAATTTTCTATCTCAGTGTTAGACTTAATTTCAAACAGATGACTTCACGCGCCTTGAATCAAACAGATGACTTCATGAGAAATTTTGTGCAGTGGACGAGGGTCTGAAGATGATGAACTGAATCGATATAAATGCTCGTGCATAAATATGACCTTTTAGTGACTATTCATAAAAATAAAAAAAATTTCTGGTTATTTTTAAATTATTTTTATTTCATTATTCAAATGCATTGATGTTTTTCATTGTGTGAATTTAATGAGTTTTTTTATTTTGTTATAGTTAAATAAATGTTAACAAATAGTGATATAATTGAGACATAAATGATGAATAAANAAAAATAAAAAAAAATTCTGGTTATTTTTAAATTATTTTCATTTCGTTATTCAAATGCATTGATGTATTTCATGGTGTCAATGTAATGAGTTTTTTTTATTTTGTTATAGTTAAATAAATGTTAACAAATAGTGATATAATTGAGACATAAATGATGAATAAAAAAATAAAAATAAATTGAGTTATGAGGGGCAAAGAAAAAATTATAAAATACTTAAATTCAAAAAATATATTTTTATATTAGATATGTTATTTTTACATTTTGATATCATGTGTGTGAAATGCTCACATTATTGCTTATAGCATATGCATATTGTTTAGGTATATATGTATATATATTAGATTTTAAGTAGTCCGTTAAACTATTATGGTTTACACTTAATTCACATTTATATGATGCATGATAATTAATTGACTACTATGATTTGACTTGGTTCGATACAATGGGCCGTATTGGGTCAAGTCATGGTTAGTATCATTTAATCTTTACGAAAATGTTATGTAGTTCATTATTGTGCTAAATAGCTCTTGAAAAGTTAGAAGTTCAAAGANATGATAGCCAAAGCAAAATCAAACTAATTTTCTATCTCAGTATTAGACTTAATTTCAAACAGATGACTTCATGCCTTGGATCAAACAGATGACTTCATGAGAAATTTTGTGCAGTGGATGAGGGTCTGAAGATGATGAATTGAATCGATATAAATGCTCGTGTATAAATATGACCTTTTAGTGACTATTCATAAGAAAATAAAAAAAAATTTCTGGTTATTTTTAAATTATTTTCATTTAGTTATTCAAATGCATTGATGTATTTCATGTTGTCAATGTAATGAGTTATTTGATTTTGTTATAGTTAAATAAATGTTAACAAATAGTGATATAATTGAGACATAAATGATAAATAAAAAAATAAAAATAAATTGAGTTATGAGGGGCGAAGAAAAGATTATAAAATATTTTAAATCAAAAAATATATTTTTATATTATATATGTTTTTTTTACATTTTGATATCATGTGTGTGAAATGCTCACATTATTGCTTTTAGCATATGCATATTGTTTAGGTATATATGTATATATATATATATTAGATTTTAAGTAGTCCGTTAAACTATTATGGTTTACACTTAATTCACATTTATTTGAATATATGATGCATGATAATTAATTGACTACTATGATTTGACTTGGTTCGATACAATGGGCCTTATTAGGTCAAGTCATGGTAACTATCACTTAATCTTTACGAAAATGTTATGTAGTTCATTATTGTGCTAAATAGCTCTTGAAAAGTTAGAAGTTCAAAGANCGGTTTGATACAATGGACCATATTGGGTCAAGTCATGGTAACTATCATTTAATCTTCACGAAAATGTTATGTAGTTCATTATTGTGCTAAATAGCTCTTGAAAAGTTAGAAGTTCAGAGATAGTATTCGATAGTGAGCTAAATATCATATAAGTTGTGAGAGAGTTTGTTGAGGGGCCAATTCACGTAGGGTCTATAGGGTCTATGGCGGCACTTGCCTCTCTTCATCAAATTTAAATTTTTTACTTATATAAGAGAGCAATTTGATTTTCTTGCCCATTGTTAAATATCACTTTGTTTTTATCGTCTTAGCCTCTTTCATATTGGGTATAGAAGAACAATTTGCCCTTCCTAAAAGAGAAGTTTGTTCTGCCTCTAAGTTTGCTATATTATATATGAGATAACTTTCTAAAAAATAATGATATTTATTTTTAGTTTCAATTTCACATCATTTCACACTTTAAAGCGTCCCACACACCTGATAATTGTGGTGGAACCAACATCACTTTTTAGGGTGAAGAAAATATCAAATGTCTATTTATTTTTTAAGTAATCTACAAAACATATATAAAAGGAGAAGAGACAAAAATACTAATTTACTTAAATCACATAAGAAAAAAATTGATGTGTGCTAGAAAATTCGCGGCGGTAGAGTAACAGATTATTGTCTTAGCGTTGTACGCAAGTTCAGCACACACACAGATGAAAAAGAAAAAAACGGTGATGACTCCATAAGTTTTTTACGTGGAAAACCCGTAAGAGAAAAACCACAGGGCCTGACCCAGTTAGGGAAATCCACTATTAATTGATGATTACAGAAATCTCTTGTCCCACTGATGAGAAATGATAATTATATTTTTCATATTACAAAGTTGACTGACGACGTCTAGTTGGTGGTGATCGATGATGGTTAGTGCTGGTGGATGACAGTTGAAGGAGGTCGACGACGGTCGGAGGAGGACGACGGTAGGCGGCGGTCGGCGGTGGTCGGTGGCTGTCGGCGGCGGTCGTCGGCGGGCAACGACGATCGAAGCTGGTCCACGACGTTTGACGTTGGTCGACGGCGGTCGGCTGTGGTCGACATCGATCGTCGGAGGTCGGCGGTGATGTTAAGCTGTAGCTTCTCCTCAATGCCTCAGACTCTCTATCTAAATTTTAGCTTCCCCTCAGGTGAGGAGTTGGGGTCTATTTATAGTGTAATAGGTGCAATTAATGCAGGAATATCAACCATTTTGATTGGACGGTCAAGAGAGTTTCCTCCAATCATGCCACGTTTAATGAACATTTGAGTGCCTTAACGATGTCAGAATTGAGTGATATTGGTCTCGTTGGATTCGTCTTGTCGAGACAATCAATTTGAGTGTAAACTTGTCAATGTCGACATCTGTTTGACATTCCAAATGTATCCATAAATCTTTCAAAGGTGGTTTAATGACTTGATGTGAGCTTGTTTTGACTCGGATTAGACTAGTTTTCGTATCATTATGTCCGTCTCATCGAACCAATCAGTTTGACTATGAGTTTGTCGAAATCGGAGTTCTGAATCATTTTTCATCAAGATTTAAATGTTTATTGCTTAAAATATCATATTGAGAATCGTGTCATGATTCGAGATTCGATAAAAATTTGTTAGTAGAGTATCAAAATATTAAATTTTACTATTTATATAAATAAATCTCAAATTTTAAGAGGTAGTTACCCACCCCCCGTCATAACCTAAACCTGCCTATACCAATGTGATACCTTTTTTATTTAGAATTACGTAGACTCGACTCAAATATGTCATGAAAAAATCGAGTTCAGTTTGTCCTGATATATATATATATATATATATATATATATAATGAGTAATTTTTGGGATGGATCAGGTTGACAAACACTCAAAATCGACCTATCAGCTCAAAATTGACTCTTACTTGGGGCCGGATTTAACTTAAAATTAGATGGAATACCGTTAACTTACACCTGTCAGGTTCAGTCATTTGGTTTGAAAACATGTGAGATCCGGTTTAGATATTTCAAACCGGTTTACTATTCAATTCGCATCGGTTCAGTTTTTAACCCGACCCGAATGCTACCCGTTAACACCTGACAGCCCCTAAAAAGAGGTCGGGAGAATAATTATAAAGAAAAAAAATTTTCGAGGAGCCTTCGGTTCCCTGGATGTCCGACCTTCCGACATCTGATAAGTTGAAACCCTAACCGGTTAGCTGATCGCCGGATCTCAAAATTTTAGCCATGGATGCCATCAGGAAGCAGCTGGACGTCCTCATGGGAGCCAATAGAAACGGGGACGTGACAGAAGTCGATCGCAAGTACTCTGATCGCGATGTCTGCCGGCTCTTCCTCGCCGGCCTTTGCCCACACGACCTCTTTCAACTAACGGTAATCACACCATTAGAAGTTACGATCTCTATATGTTCCGCAATCCTTTTAATCCTTATTATTTTACTGGTTTATCCGGTTGCCTAGGGCTCTTGGTTTCTGCAATGGGAACCGCACTTATTCGTAGTGGTACT
Source organism: Phalaenopsis hybrid cultivar (assembly GCA_002079205.1). Lineage (NCBI taxonomy): Eukaryota > Viridiplantae > Streptophyta > Magnoliopsida > Asparagales > Orchidaceae > Phalaenopsis > Phalaenopsis hybrid cultivar. Next base: position 26,972 of record JXCR01133663.1, read on the forward strand.
TTTGTTTGTTTATGTAATGTAGTTGTGTAAAACTGTGAATTAATTTATTTTCTTGCAGATTTTTTAGTCCTCTTCTGCAATTATGTCTGTTTTGTATTAATGAAGCGGCGGCTGAAAATGTTTTGTATGTTTGCTCATGTTTTAATTAAACTGTTGTGCTGATATATTCACATCATTTGATTTGCTTATCAGAAAATGGACCTTGGTCCCTGTCCAAAGGTGCATTCCTTGCAGCTAAGAAAAGAGTATCCTTATATGCTGGTCCATTTCTAGTGTATTTACATACATAGCACACCATTCTTATGTATTTACATGTCCCACGCCTATACTTTCATATTGACACACATAGCACTCAAATTTTTAATATCATATCAAAAATAGCAATATTACCACTTTTTAGAAGTGAAATATATATTTTCATGCACAAGTTTAAAGCACCGCAGTGCTATGTATGTAAATGTAGGAGTTGAGGCGTGAGATATGTAAAAACATATGAATTGTGTGTTCTACATATGTAAAATTTATCTTTTTGTTTTATTTAAAATTATTTTTTTTACAAGTTGATTATACATTTCTCTCCGGAAATTGGCCTATGCTTCAAAGGTTTGTCAATTGTGGCTATTGTTCTTCCTGAATTACATACAGTTACGAAGAAGCGAAAGCGAAAGGTATGCACAACTTTGATAGAGAACTTGAAGATTTAATTGAAAGACTTATTGTAGAGTGCGAGAGAAAAATTCAAAGAGCTCTAAAGCGTTTAGAGAGTGAGGATGCTAAGGCTGCCATAGCAATATCTGTTTCTGAAGTGACACAGGTTTTTAATCAGCTTGTTTTGATGTCAATACATTGTCTCTTAGAAATATAACTTTATAACATAGTCTTTTTAATGTTCCAGACACCAGAAGTGCTGGAGTTGTCCAAACAAATCAAGGAGAAGTTGAAGGAAGTTGATGCTTTTGGTGATTCCTCTTAACATTTAAGCATTTTCTATCCCAATTGATTGATAGTTATGATATAAATGTCATTCAAGTTGGCTGAACTAAATATAGTTTTTTTATTTTTCGATTGCAGAGTTGTGGACAACTCATTTATTTGTCGATCCAATGCCATGAAAACATGAACGCGTGATTAATTGTATATTTTTATCATGTTGTCGCTTTGAGTTCATCATTCTATATTTGCTTTTTTAAGTTGTTTTTTGTTTTATATTTTCACATAATTCTATGTCCATTTAGCATGTATTTTCAATGAATTTTGTGTTTTTTTAGTGACACTGAATGACACATTTATCGAGTGTAAAGAAAGTGTTGGAGCATTCTTCTACGTCAATTAATTTTTTTTTCAATAATGAACGTGCTTTCTCTGTTTATCGTTAAATGATTGATTGGGGCATTTGAGGTTTTTTGTACTGATATCATTTATCGAGTGTAAAGAAAGTGTTGGAGCATTCTTCTACGTCAATTAATTTTTTTTTCAATAATGAACTTGCTTTCTCTGTTTATCGTTAAATGATTGATTGGGGCATTTGAGGTTTTTTGTACTGATATGGGTAGCTAACATTTTATCTAGGATTAACTGACCTGATATTTGAGATATCATAAGTTCATTCTCCTCGCCTGATTATAATTTAAGAAAAAATTCAGAGAAAGCTATTATACATTTTTCATTACTTGATGAATCAGTCTGTGTTTCTTTTTGTAACTTTTCAAAAGTTATCGTGGTTGCAATTTGGTGCTTAATGTTACACTGAAAATTCAAAGCATTTCTATCATTTTTTTTTAACTCATATGATACATTTTACTTATATAAAGATTCATAGAACAACCTTTAGGATTATAATTTTAATGGTATGCTATACTGCTTGAATTCACAGATTTAGAAGGAAAAACTGACAGTAAAATCCGGGCTCAAGAAGCGGTAGAAGAGCTCAGAGCAAAAAGAGCTGACAAACAGGTAGTGGTTTTAAACTAGCACAGATATTTATTATTCATTTTGTTCTTGTTAATTAATTAGCAGCCATCATGTTTTATGTTAGTTTTAAAAATTCATGTTCAAATTCGAGATCATGCACTTAGGATTTTTTTTTTTCTTGCAGGCAATGCTTCTCCTTGATGCTTTTAACATAGATAGAGCGTCTTTACCACAACCACATCAGGGACATCCACCGTTGGCTCCTGTCCCTGCTTCCCATCCTCCAGATCCTCGCACCCAGGAGATGATTAACGAAAAACTGAAGAAGGCAGAACATCTTGGTTTGTCTTGCTATGCTTCTTGGAGAGAATAACTGACATTATTGTGCTTCCTGTAGTAATTGCTCTTAAATCTTTTCTATGCTGCATTTGTTTTTTGTAACTTATCTAGAATTCAAAAAAGGATGAATTGTGGTTATATACATGACGATTGACATTTCGTGGACATGGATCACGTGAATCTTTGAAACTAGGGCATGATGTGCTGTGTGCATGGGATTGTTTTGCATGACTATGGAACCTGAGATATTATGGCCATAAACGTCTTAAGAAATTGAAAATGATATTATCACTGACAAAAGTGAATCTCTTCCTCTAGCTTCCTTGATGTGTGCTATAAGAATGTGGGAGTAGTTTCCTATTCCATAATAATATAACATCTTAAGTGAATATGTTCCCCTAGCTTCCATGCTGCGTGCATGGGATTATTTTGCATGGACTGTGGAACATGAGATGTCATGTCCATAATAATATAACATCTTAAGAAATTGGAAATGATATTATCACTGAAAAAAGTGAATCTATTCCTCTAGTTTCCTTGATGTGTGCTATAAGAATGTGGGAGTAGTTTCCTTGAGGTAAATTATGTTTGTTTTGACCAAATTTTTCTTAGATTTTGAGTCAAGGCTTTCTTTAGATGCAAGCCCCCATAAATTTTGACTTCTTTACTTATTTGGGAGTAAGCCCCCATAATTTTTTACCTCTTTACTTATTTAGGAGTAAGGAGTTTGCTTAAGCTCAATTTTAGAATTAAATTTTATTAAAATTTTGAACTTAATGGGAAAAAGTTGGTGATGAGAATAAAGCATACTAGGTTCACATAGTCCCATCATATATGGCTTATCGGTGGACCCATTTTACCAATTTTAGAGGGGTTTGAGTTATAACATTTAGGAACCTTAATTATTGACTATTTCTTGCCTCCTCTTAGAGGTATCCTTAGTATATCAATGTGGAAACACACGTCAAATACGTGTTTTTGAGACTGACGTTAACTTATTTATTGACCGAGGTTTTTATTATGCTAGCTCACTAAATAATTTAGAGGTGCAAAGCATGGCTTTTTGCGGTTTAGAGGCTTTAAATATGACGAACAAAAGCTTTGAAGCATGGCATGATCATCTGTTATGTCAAAGTCGTGAAGATGATTTTGGTTAGTGGACTTAATTAGCATGAGGGATAGCTCTTGTTTAATTTAGGTTGTTGTTTTCATCCATTGAAAGGCTCAATGTTTGATTTAATAACTTTGTCAGTTTATTGCCCACCCAAATTTATTGGGACATAGCTTTTATCTTTTGAAGGCCCTCTTGAATTATTTAATTTTGATGGGATTGCATGCTATTTGAGATTTAAAGAATAGATTTATATTTTATTTTCATTTGAAGGACTATAATGAGACTTTTACGCTTGAGGATGAGAAAAGCCTTATAATGGGTTTTAAGAGCCTCACCATAAGGGGGATAATACTTTAAGGATAAGGACAGTTTAGTAATGGTCTTATGGCCTTGCCCATTTAGTCATATGTCCCAATTAATTATGTTTAGTTTGACAACTAGTTGGATTTGCACTGACTTAATTAATTGGATTGAGAATTAACTTTCTTGAAATAGTTGTTTTGAACTTTCATAGGAGTATTAGGACTGATAAGTTTGCTTGTTAGAGAGGTTCAATGATCCGAGACCGCAAACCCCAAGTTTAGGGGCAATCCAATGCAGTTGTTATTGCTATAAATTTAGATTGACGTGCAAGCATGAGTATTGCTATCCCATGTTTTAAACTGGATGAACTGAAGGTGGTCATTTGATAGGGCTCTTGGATAACTAGAGATCAACAAAATTAGATTTGAGTCATTGGCTTATATGCCTAGTCAACTGAGTAGATGTAATGATTTTAAAAGGGTTTTCATGACTATTTCGGTTAACCATCTGTTTATATAAGTGGGTACTTGATATATATATATTTTTTCATTTGAACGTATCCTTCTTGAATTTTTTCCAGTCACCCCTTTCAATGCGCTAGCACACAACATATCAGCATAATTTTTCTATTGCAATACGATTTGTGATTTGTCGTACATCATCCTGAGAAGTAGGGTTTGCTTTTAAGAATTATTTGCTCCAAAAGCATTTTATGGCATGTATTCTTAATATATTAGCACAATTATCAATGCGGTAACACAGTTTATCTTTATTTATTGTTCCCATATATTTTGTATGTTTGCTCATTTTATATGGAACTTTAAATGAGTTGACTCAAGGTTAACATATCTCACTCCACAATCTCAACTCCTCGAGGTCATCTTTATGCCCCAGTGAAGCTTTTGGCGGATGCAAGGATGTTTGTTGGTTTTATGGATTCCAATCTCAACTTTATGAGTTTTTGCCTTGTTGAAGCTTTGGTTATGGCAAGAAAGTCTTTTGTTTTTATTTTTGGGTCCAACCTTAACTTTATTAGTTTGTGAGGTGTTTGGACTTCACTTTAGTTTTTACATATTTTGTGATCCTTTTTTATTCTTAAATATCATCATTCCAGACAGTTATTTTATTTCACGAGGGAGAATGCAAATTTTTTGTGGAGCGAAATTCATTATTTTAATGTTTTGCAGGTGAGCAAGGATTAATAGATGAGGCACAAAAAGCCTTGGAAGAGGCGGAAGCTCTAAAAAAGGTTCGCTGTTTTTGTGCTTTTTCTTTTTGGATTCTACTTGCATATTCCAAATTGTTGGGCTACGGCTTAACATGATAATGTTGATGTGTTGGTTTTTGCTAGTTATACATCAATTCAAATCAATAAAGTGATAACCAGTTCAATATTCTTTCTTTTTATTGCCCTACACACCTAAATTGAAAGTTTGGTTTAACCATTTTTCTCTTCAGTTAAGTGCTAGGCAAGAGCCATCGTCAGTGGACTCTTCAAAGTACACTGCTGCTGATGTTCGAATTGTGAGTTCCTTCATTCAATGTTTCTTGCGTTCTTATGATTTTTTTTTTAAGCTGAGTTTAGCAGTGCTTCTTAAGCTGATTAACTTTCTTGTGTTAATTTTGGGGTGATATAGCTGGACGTAAAATGAATTTACTGTTTTTTGTGAACAAGAAACAGGATATTGTTTTTTAAATGGGGGAAAAGATTTATTGCTGTTTGAATACTGGTATTTCTGGGAATCATTCAGATCATAGAATGAATGTTAAGTGATTAAACATTGCGCTTACCCAATTTACTGGACAACTTACATTTTCACAGAACCAAATGGATTTTATTATTGAAGCTATTTTGAGCATTTTAGGTAACCACCCCCCAAAAAAGAGTGGGGGTGGGGTTTAGGAACACACCACCTAAAGCTAATATGTTTTCAAAATTAACACCCACATCATTGTGTTCTTAACTATCAAACCATAGGTAATTTGACTGCTAAGGTTTTGTTGTCTATTTTAATATTTGAGTGCTTTCAACAGAAAAGCTTGATTTAAACTTCTTTTCTTTTTTGCAGACTGACCAAAAGTTGCGTGTCTGTGACATATGTGGAGCTTTCTTGAGTGTTTATGACAGGTATAACTCAATTGTTCTGTAACATTTTTGAGTGTATTGTCACTGGATATAAAATCCAGTTTCAGACCATCAGCTTTTGACTTTAAAAATTGCACCTTTTACCAGCTGGCTTTTGGGCCCAGTTTTACGAGGAAACTTTTGCTGCTAAATAATGTGCGTGTTTTCTATTTTACGAGGATTTATAAGACTTAGTAGGATTTATATCATTGGTCGAGCTCGATGAAACTTTTTCTGCAATTTATGCGTTGCCTTGTGAATAGATTCTTTAATTTATTTTTTGCAGTGACCGTCGATTGGCCGATCATTTTGGAGGGAAATTGCATTTGGGTTATATGCAAATTCGCGAGAAGATTACAGAACTTCAGGTTAGATCTACATATTTTAAACTCTTAAATTTTTTTTTTCTATTTTCCTTGTTTTGTAGTTATGGACTTATTCTGAGTGACTAAAAGTACTGCAAAGTTATATCTTGTAAAAAATTTTATCTGATTTCTTACATGGCTTAATTTGTCTGGAAGCTGCTTGTCATTTTACTAAATTTTCTTGAAGTCCGAGCTCTGTAACTGTTGGTCAGGTGCTGGTAATGTTTGACCATTCTTCAATAAAGAAATTCAGTTATATTTGGCATCAGTGAGTTTTCTAACCTTAACCAGCAGATAACTATATGGTCTCTTTCATTTTTATTAGGAAGATTTACATACATGCCACTCATTTCATATGTATTTACATATCTAACATCTAAAATTCAATTTTTGCATGCATAGCACTTCCTCTATGCATTAATAGGTGTATTTCACCTTTTAAAAGTTAAAATGGTGGTATTTTTTATGTGATGAAAATTAAAGATAAATTTAGGCATTATATGCATAAATACGTATGAATGGGGTGGTATGTTTGTAAATGTCCCTTTTTATTATTACTTATTTAATTTGGATGGTACAATCATTATCCGGTCGGTCCAAAATAGCGGTGGTGGCAATATGTGGTCTTCGTTATCAAATTTCATCTACACAAGTGAAAGAAACTGTGAGCAGAGAAACAGTATGTAAACTGTATGAATTTGATGGCAAATCATTTAACTAATTCAAATTTCAGATATAATTCTTTGATCTTGCATTCTTTTGTTTACGTTTATTTCTTGTGCATAGAATGATGTTTGCTATCCTTCTTTGGATTGATTCAACAACCACCAAATGTCTGGTATTAACAGCTGTGTTTTTTTTGGCTTAATTCAATATATGAATTTAGGAATCTCTTATAGTTTATGATTTTAAAGCGCAAGAATTATTTAAAAGTATTCTTTGTTGGGTTGAAGAACCATTCAATTGTTTTCCAACCATTCATACTTGCATTTGAATATGTTTGGAATTTTGATTTTTCTTTGTCATGATTAATGTGTTCTCTTGTGTGTGCGCGTGCGCATTTCCTTGTGACTTAGTGCTTCTCAGTTTGTATCATTTTAGGGGACAATATCTTTATGCGATTGGTTCCATAGAAAATTGCATTTTATCTGCTTTTTTGTTTAACCGCAGTGTCTTAACCAAATTTATCTAGCACTATTATGTTATCTTTACATTTTTTAAAAAAAATCTGAAGTAAATTTTATCAAGCTATCTATGGATTATTTTTTTAATGGGCTCATTTGATGTGGAAACTTTAATTTATAATTTACTTTAGGATTTTGACAGTGAAAGGAAGAAAATGTTTAGAGAAAACAACTCAGATGCCTTATGTGTGCATTCATTTTGATATATGCTATTACTTTCATGAAATTGGCCAGAGTTTTTTAAAACTTTATACTACTGAAGGTCTTTGCCTGTAAAATACAAAATTCTGTTCGGTTTGATAAATTGGTATTTATCAGGGTAATTCTATACTCCTTGTATTTAATGGTGTTGTTATGGCTTTTTGAATGTTTAATTTGTGTTTTGGCCACATTTTTATCCTAATTAAATCACCAATGTCAGTATATTAAGGTAGAACTAACTTGGAATTTCCCTTCATTATGTTGCGGCTTTTGTTCTCATTTATAGTAGCTTATGATGTTTTGGGATAAAAATGCAACACGCCGCTGTAATGTTTTGATGATTTGTGAATTTCAAAATTGTTCATTCTATTATATTGACAATTCACATTCTGGAGCTCTTTTTGGTTTGAATATTGATCACTAAACTTTCTTTTGATCTGTTTTAGTTCTTTTTTCTTANGGTGCTTCTCAGTTTGTATCATTTTAGGGGACAATATCTTTATGCGATTGCTTCCATAGAAAATTGCATTTTATCTGCTTTTTGTTTAACCGCATAGTGTCTTAACCAAATTTATCTAGCACTATTATGTTATCTTTACATTTTTTTTAAAAAATCTGTAGTAAATTTTATCAAGCTACCTATGGATTATTTTTTTAATGGGCTCCTTTGATGTGGAAACTTTAATTTATAATGTACTTCAGGATTTTGACAGTGAAAGGAAGAAAATGTTTAGAGAAAATAACTCAGATGTTTTATGTGTGCATTCATTTTGATATATGCTATTACTTTCATGAAATTAATGGCCAGTGTTTATTAAAACTTTATACTACTGAAGGTCTTTGCCTGTAAAATACAAAATTCTGTTCGGTTTGATGAATTGGTATTTATCAGGGTAATTCTATACTCCTTGTATTTAATGGTGTTGTTATGGCTTTTTGAATGTTTAATTTGTGTTTTGGCCACATTTTTAGCCTAATTAAATCACCAATGTCAGTATATTAAGGTAGAACAAACTTGGAATTTCCCTTCATTATGTTGCGGTTTTTGTTCTCATTTATAGTAGCTTATGATGTTTTGGGATAAAAATGCAACAAGCCGCTGTAATGTTTTGATGATTTTTTTTTTGTGAATTTCAAAATTGTTCATTCTATTATATTGACAATTCACATTCTGGAGCTCTTTTTGGTTTGAATATTGATCACTAAACTTTCTTTTGATCTGTGTTAGTTCTTTTTTCTTATGCTCTGCATATGTTCATTTTTATTTTATATAATGAGTTGCAACTTCTGACAATATATGTTTTTCCAATAATCTAAAATTTGGTTAGTGTTTTCAATTTACATGTTTGTCTGCAGTGAATCTTTATTGAAACTTTCTTATGTTGCTTTATAACGGCAGAACATTTAGGCTTTTATTTGTAGATAACAACACTAGTTTTCCAAAGGTCTTGTTTAATCGGTGCTTCACTTTTCATGTACTTGTTTAGTTTCATTAGCATGATTTTTTTGATTATTTGCTGATTTTTGAAAATTTTAATCTGCTTTAAAATTTTAGATGCGAAGGGCATGATTTATTTAACTTTTGTTTCTGTTATTTATTTTTATTTTTAATAATTTGATTGAAACATGTTTGGCTACTGTTTTTTTTTTTTAAATTTTAAAATCTGGAATGAATATGTTTGGTAAATGTTTTTATTTTTTATTTGTTTTTTTATATAATTCAAATTGGTTTGATGTGAAGTTTTTTTTTTCTTGCCATCTTGAAAATAACGGTAAAACCACTTGGGCTTCATTGGCTATATTATATATTTACTGGATTTTCTTTTTAACATTATCAGACACTAGTGATTTCAAACTTTGAATTTCTATATTGCGTATATTTTTTTTAATAGAGGCATGTTGAAAGCAGTCTAGACCTTGTTTTGGCTTAGTTTCATGTTTAAGCTTTAAATTTCTTTTTTTAAGCTTCGATAAAGAAGCAAGGATTTTGATGAATATCATCTTCAAGTGCTCTGGTAAAGTAGCAAAAAAAATTAGGAAGATTTACATACTTAGCACTCAATTCTTAAGTATTTACTTATCTAACACCTAAACTTCAATTTTTGCATACACGCCACCTTTACCTATACATGAGATGTAAAAGCTAAAATGGTGGTATTTTTCATGTGGCGTAAAAGCTTTGGTTGGTATAAATGTAAAAAAGTAAAGTTTAGGTGTTAGATATGTAAATACATAGGAATTGGGTGGTATGCATGTAAATGCCCTAAAAAATTATAAGCTTTTGCGCTTGAAGGCATGGATCGAAAGGGTACTACTTATGTGTGGTTCCTTTGTGGAAAACTCCTTTAGCTAATTGGTTGTCAAAGGCAGTACTCCGAACGGCTGTCCGACATTTCAGAGGCAGAGTCAGCATGAATGGAAACCTCATCATCATTAAGATTTATGCCCAATTAATTATGTGAGTGCGTCCTTCGTTTACAATGTCTTGTGTTTTATGTGGAAGGTGATTTGCATAACAGCTTGTCTACATGCAGGATTTGCTTTAAATAAATGTATTTTGTTTTGGTGAGTGGGCTTTCTCTGTTTGTAATTTAAAGAAAATAACTAGCTGCTTAAAGAGACTCTAAATTCTTCTCTGTGAACACATTTGCATTTTTCTGAACCAAGAGAAATTCATCACTGCTGGTGAGTCTTTTTCCCGGGCATATTGTCTTGTACTCTGTCCTCTTTTTATTGATTAGCCTTTATGCTTGGAGGCCTTGTTTTCCTTCTTATGATTTCCATCTGCTTTTTTATGCATGTTACAGATGTTATCATTCCATGTTGTGTATTAACAGTAGTGATTCATTGTCATCTTTATTGCCATTTTTTTATTAACTTTTAAGATTAACATTTACTCCATCCAGGAGGAAAGAAATAAGTCCAGGAAGAGAGAGCGATCTGATTCTCGTGACAAGAGAGACGGAATTGAGGACCGAAGGTATGTTTATTTGTGATAATTCTCTTTATGAGTCTGATGATTTGTTCCATCAATCACATTATCCTTCTACTCTTCACCCCCCTATATTCAACATTTTGTTGAATCTCCACATATTTGGTCCAGGGAGCGTGGTCGGGATGACCGAAGTGGTAGCCGGGAAAGAGGCCGTGAACATGATTTGCGTGACAGGGAGCATGATAGGAATGATAGAGATCGGGGCTCGAACCGTGACCGTGATAGGGATTTAGCTCGATCTCGCCATCGTGATTCTAGAAGCAGGCGAAGATCTCGTTCTCGCTCCCCTGAACGTTCGAGAGATTATGATCGACATAGGTAAATGCCTGAATTGTATATTGATTGTTACAATTGAATCCTGAAAATAATCTTTCATCTTTTTGCAACAGTTTTTTAGGAAATATTTTTCCATAGAATGGTGAATACCATACATAATTTTCAGTGATATAAGCTTTCTTTTGGAACCCAAAATGCTCATTGTGACAATAAATAATTTTCATGCTAATTTACTCGACAGTGTGGTCATCTACTCATCTCTACCGCATATATATTGTGGCATTTACATACAAACCACACAATTCTTATGTAATTACTTATCTAACACCCAAACTTGATATTTACATGCATAGCACTCAAATCCTTAACACAACGTAACAAAGACTGCCATCATTATTTTTTAGAAGTGATGTACACCTTTTCATATCTATGTTTATGATACCGAGGTGTTATAAGTGTAAATATCAAAATTTTGGTGTTAGATACATAAATACATAAGAATTGTGTGGTATGTATGTAAACTTTCCTACTTTATTTTTGGTTCTTATTTCTCAACGTCACCAAGCATTTCTTATCCCAAGATTGCGCCTTCCACTTGTTATACACTCAATGAGTACATTCTGTAATAAAGAAAACATAACTATATATTATGTGACATATGACCTTCATTTTTTATATTTTTTTGCATATATGCTGTAATTATTCACATCAACCATTCCGCTATCACCATGATGGAACACATTTTGTTATGAACATTCATTTCTTCAGGCCGAGGTAAAAAAGGCACTACCAAAATAAATTCAAATTATGCTGGAAAAAAATATGAACATTATAAATGAACAGAAGCTCTCCAAGATTCTCATGTGACCCGAACCAAGGAAAAATAAATTTATGGCAGTACATGAATAAAGTATAGTGTACAACTACATCATAAAATGGTTAAAAACACGTGTATTTAGGCCAAAACTTCAAATTAAATCCCTCCCAAAACAAACAAAAGTATTTCATTGCCTTCACCATTTTAGCCTTCTCCCAACAAATTGGTGCTAATTTTATGAATTTTTCTTTTTCCCATTCATTTCTACTAAGAAGATGTTAACTCAACGTCATGCAGTTCCTTTGCATAATGTTAAGGAAATGTTCCATGGTTCTTTCATATCAGTCATACTCAAATAATTGGTGCATCTTATTTACTCCATTACACATGACCAAAACATCTAACTTTCTTTAAAATGTAATTATATGTCATTGAGTCTACACTTTCACTACACATCCACTGAAACATTTTTGTTCCTAGCACATCCAAATTATTAGTGATTTCTTTGTTTTCCAACACCTTTTAAGCATCCATGGTTTTTCTTATCACATATTATTCTTAAAGAGCTCCTCTATTTTAACCAATAAAATTTATACTCATTTTTTTTATGGAAAAGGACTGGCTAAAGGCTATTATACGAGCCTCCAACAACCCCTAATATGCCTAATAATTCGAGTACTACCTTCTTATGGCCAACTGTGCCAGAGGGGATTCGTATAATATGTGATAAGGGGTGGTTGGAGATTGGCATCTACGGTATAAGACCCCTCAGGTCGGGGCTCGAATCCCCTCTGGCACAACTGATTTTTAAGGAGGTGGTAGTCGATTTATTAGACACATTATGGGTGATTGAAGGCTCATATATAGACTCTGACCATTCCTTTTAATATATATATATATATATATATATATATATATATATATATNGCTGTCCGTCATTTCAGAGGCAGAGTCATCGTGAATGGAAACCTCATCATCATTAAGATTTATGCCCAATTAATTCTGTGAGTGCGTTCTTTGTTTACAATGTCTTGTGTTTTATGTGGAAGGTGATTTGCATAACAGTTTGTCTACATGCAGGATTTGCTTTAAATAAATGTATTTTGTTTTGGTGAGTGGGCTTTCTCTGTTTGTAATTTAAAGAAAATAACTAGCTGCTTAAAGAGACTCTAAATTCTTCTCTGTGAACACATTTGCATTTTTCTGAACCAAGAGAAATTCATCACTGCTGGTGAGTCTTTTTCCCGGGCATATTGTCTTGTACTCTGTCCTCTTTTTATTGATTAGCCTTTATGCTTGGAGGTCTTGTTTTCCTTTTTATGATTTCCATCTGCTTTTTTATGCATTTTACAGATGTTATCATTCCATGTTGTGTATTAACAGTAGTGATTCATCGTCATCTTTATAGACATTTTTTTATTAACTTTTAAGATTAACATTTACTCCATCCAGGAGGAAAGAAATAAGTCCAGAAAGAGAGAGCGATCTGATTCTCATGACAAGAGAGATGGAATTGAGGACCGAAGGTATGTTTATTTGTGATAATTCTCTTTATGAATCTGATGATTTGCTCCATCAATCACATTATCCTTCTTCTCTTCAAACCCCCATATTGAACATTTTGTTGAATCTCCACATATTTGGTCCAGGGAGCGTGGTCGGGATGACCGAAGTGGTAGCCGGGAAAGAGGTCGTGAACATGATTTGCGTGACAGGGAGCATGATAGGAATGACAGAGATCGGGGCTCGAACCGTGACCGTGATAGGGATTTAGCTCGATCTCGCCATCGTGATTCTAGAAGCAGGCGAAGATCTCGTTCTCGCTCCCCTGAACGTTCGAGGGATTACGAACGACATAGGTAAATGCCTGAATTGTATATCAAATGTTACAATTGAATCCTGAAAATAATCTTTCATCTTTTGCAACAGTTTTTTAGGAAGTATTTTTCCATAGAATGGTGAATACCATATATAACTTTCAGTGTTATAAGCCTTCTTTTGGAACCCAAAATGCTCATTGTAACAATAAATGATTTTCATGTTATTTAACTCGACAGTGCTGGTCATCTACTCATCTCTACCGCATCTATATTGTGGCATTTACATACAAACCACAGAATTCTTATGTAATTACTTATCTAACACCCAAACTTGATATTTACATGCATACCACTCAAATCCTTAACACTACGTAAAAAAGACCGCCATCATTACTTTTTAGAAGTGATGCACACCTTTTCATATCTATGTTTATGATACCGAGGTGTTATAAGTGTAAATATCAAAATTTGGGTGTTAGATACGTAAATACATAAGAATTGTGTGGTATGTATGTAAATTTCCCTACTTTATGTTTGGTTCTTTTTTCTCAATGTCACCAAGCATTTCTTATCCCAAGCTTGCGCCTTCCCCTTGTTATACGCTCAATGAGTGCATTCTGTAATAAAGAAAACATAACTATATAGTATGTGTCATATGACCTTCATTTTTTAGTATTTTTTGGCATATATGTTGTAATTATTCACATCAACCATTCCGCTATCACCAAGATGGAACACATTTTGTTATGAACATTTATTTCTTCAGGCCGAGGTAAAAAAGGCACTACCAAAATAAATTCAAATTATGCAGGAAAAAAAATATGAACATTATAAATGAACAAAAGCTCTCCAAGATTCTCATTTGACCCAAACCAAGGAAAAATAAATTTATGGCTGTACTTGAATAAAGTATAGTGTGCAACTAGATTATAAAATGGTTACGAACACGTGTATTTAGGTCAAAGCTTCAAATTAAATCCCACCCAAAACAAACAAAAGTATTTCATTGCCTTCACCATTTTAGCCTTCTCCCAACAAATTGGTGCTAATTTTATGAATTTTTCTTTTTCCCATTCATTTCTACTAAGAAGTTGTTAACTCGACGTCACGCAGTTCCTTTGCATAATGTTAAGGAAATCTTCAATGGTTCTTTCATATTAATCATACTCATCTAATTGATGCATCATATTTACTCCATTACACAAGACCAAAACATCTTACTTTCTTTAAAATGTAATTATTTGTCATAGAATCTACACTTTCACTACACATCCATTGAAACATTTTCATTCCTAGCACATCCAAATTATTAGTGATTTCTTTGTTTTCCAACACCTTTCACGTGTTATTCTTAAAGAGCTCCTCTATTTTAACCAATAAAATTTATACTCTTTTTTTTTATTGAAAAGGAATGACCAGAGGCTATTATACGAGCCTCCAACCACCTCTAATACGCCTAACAATTCGAGTACCACCTCCTTAAGGCCAACTATGTCAGAGGGGATTCATATAATATGTGATAAGGGGTGGTTGGAGGGTTGCATCTATGATATAAGACCCCTCAGGTCAGAGATTTGAATCCCCTTTGACATAGCTGGCTTTACGGAGTTGGTAGTCGAATTGTTAGACACAGTAGGTATGACTGAAGGCTCGTATAATAGCCTTTGGCCATTCCTTTTAATATATATATATATATCATACATAAATATATAGTCTAAGAGCGGGGCAAGTATCATCATGTTTTTTTTTTGTTTGACTAGTCATTAACTTCCTTAAACTTAAATTCACTTTGAACATTCAAGGTCCTAGTTCTATCATTAGGGGATTTCACCGTTTCATTACTTTCATTGATGATTATTAAAATGTTGGTTGGATCTATTTACCTTTTCTCTAATTTTCAAATTTGCATTTTCATCTTCTTCCTTCAGTGGAACACAACATTGTTTGTTAGGATGGAATAAATTGAACATCACCTGCTTTCTTTTTCCAGAATTTATTTTAGAAACGTTTTATTAGGAAAGTAATTTTTTAAAAAGTTGTTACAAAAGCATAATTCTTCTTTCTTCATTTGCAGACGCCATGATCGGCGTTGAAGGTGCTGCTCAGTGCAGACGAAGTGAATTTCCTTCCCTCCATGCAGAGCTGTGGATCTGAGAGGTTTTTTTTTCCTAAATTGCTGCTTGTTCGCGAAAATTTATGAATACCCATCGTAGGAAGTGTGATGCTATAAGGCTTTATTTTGCCCAACTATTCTACTTCTGGTAAGGTGGCTCATGCGCTCTGATGCATGCATGCTGAATTTTAGATGTCAACAACTGGGACAATTTTTATAATTTGCTGCATATTTCCAGTTCTATTTTTACAGAACAAGAACTTGAATTTGAACCCGATATTTTAGGATTCTTAATTTTATTTTCTAATTTATATCCTATGCATTTGGGCACCTTTCTGTTATATATATATATATATATATATATNCAATATTATTATGAGTAGTATGTTTTATGTTATGAAAATATGTGATGTGGGTTGGTATTTTTGTGTATTAATTATATATAAAGTTGACATAATAAATAAAACATGAATAAACTATTAATTGTAAAATTATTGAATACCAAGCAATTAATTTTAGATGAATTAGTGATAGCTTTGGATGTGATATATCAGGATTATTAACTTTTGGAAGGGAAAGGTAACACTCATGAGAGAAAAATATATTTTTCCGTAAGTGGGGTGACACTTGTAAAAATTAAAACTTAGGTGTTAGATATATAAATACATATTCATTATATGGTATATGTGCTAATATTAAATGTAAAAATTAAAATTTAGGTGTTAGATATATAAATACATGTTCATTAAATGGTATATATGCTAATATTTCTAATTGTTTTAACGTAGTGGCAATTACGTGCAGACCATTCTGAATTTTTTATTTACAAATCAACTATTATCTTTCATCCAATTTCCAAGTTCTCAAATGTTAAAATTCACTCTGATATTTTTCATTTTTATCTAATTTTTAATGATTTTATCATGACATGTGTAAATACATTAGATCAAAAAAATCATCCTAAACTTTTTTTTAATATAAATCAACATCTTTTATCTATTTACTCAGATATTAAAATTCATAGCAAAGCTCTAACTCATTTTTCATTTTCACCAAATTTTTAATTGCACGTCAATGGCAAATTTGAAAATTCCAATGTGTCAGATGGTCGTCACGAAATAAAAGGTCAACCTTCACTATTGAAGTCAATACATCTCAATCCGTCTCTCCAAAGCCAAAACTTCCTTCTACATCCACCACCTCCAATGTTAACAGATCCCGCAGCCACCGACCGCCGGCCACCGACCCACCTCCTCGTCTTTCCCTTTCCAGCACAAGGACATCTACTCCCTCTCCTCCACCTCTCCGCTCATCTCGCCACCCGCTTCTCCTTCTCCATCACCGTCGTCATCACCCTCAAGAACCTCTCTCTGCTTCAGCCCTTCCTCTCCTCCACCTCCCAAATCCACCCTCTCGTCCTCCCCCTACCTCCCTCCTCCTCCCTCCCCNGCATAGGGACCATCCTAAATTTTTTATTTACATACCAACCATTATCTTTCATCCAATTTCCAAGTTCTCAAATGTTAAAATTCACGGTAAGGTGTCAACTCATATTTTTCATTCTTATCTAATTTTTAATGATTTTATCATGACATGTATAAATACATTAGATAAAAAAAATCATCCTAAGCTTTTTTTTAAATATAAATCGACATCTTTTATCTATTTACTCAAATATTAAAATTCATGGCAAAGCTCTTACTCATTTCTCATTTTTACCAAATTCTTAATTACACATCAATGGCAAATTTGAAAATACCAATGTTTCAGATGGTCTGGACNACCATTATCTTTCATCCATATTTTTCATTTTTATCTAATTTTTAATGATTTTATCATGACATGTATAATAGATCAAAAAATTCATGCGAAACTTTTTTGTTTTATATAAATCAACATCTTTTATCTATTTACTCAAATATTAAAATTCATAGCAAAGCTCTAACTCATTTTTCATTTTTACCAAATTCTTAATTACACATCAATGGCAAATTTGAAAATACCAATGTTTCAGATGGTCTGGACGGAATAAAAGGTCAACCTTCACAACTGAAGTCAATACAAGTCAATCCGTCTCTCAAAAGCCAAAACTCTTCCTTCTACATCCACCTCCAATGTTAACAGATCCCGCAGCCACCGACCGCCGGCCACCGACCCACCTCCTCGTCTTTCCCTTTNAAATAAAAGGTCAACCTTCGCTACTGAAGTCAATACAGGTCAATCCGTCTCTCAAAAGCCAAAACTCTTCCTTCTACATCCATCTCCAATGTTAGCAGATCCCGCAGCCACCGACCGCCGGCCACTGACCCACCTCCTCGTCTTCCCCTTTCCAGCACAAGGACATCTCCTCCCTCTCCTCCACCTCTCCACTCATCTCGCCACCCGGTTCCCCTTCTCCATCACCGTCGTCATCACCCTAAAAAATCTCCCTCTGCTCCAGCCCTTCCTCTCCTCCACCTCCCAAATCCACCCTCTCGTCCTCCCCCTACCTCCCTCCTCCTCCCTCCCCTCCGGCGCCGAACACATCCGTACCCTCCCTTCCGGCATCCCTTCCGCCGCCCTAATCCGCTCCCTCTCCTCCCTCCGCCCCTCCATCCTCCTCTGGGCCAAATCCCAACCCAACCCCCCTTCCGCCCTCATCTCCGACTTCTTCCTCGGCTGGTCTGTCCACCTCGCCGCTGATCTCCATATCCCCCACTTTTCATTCTTCTCCTCCGGCGCACTACTCGCCGCCATCCTCCACCACCTCTTCCTTTCCCTCCCACCCCCCTCTTCCACTCCCTTCTCCATCTCTCCTTCCCTCCCTCTACTCGATTTCACCCAACTCCCCTCCATATTCCGCCGCTACATTCCCGGCGATCCCGATTGGGATTTAACCCGCGAATCTCTCCTCTCAAACTCTCTATCCTCCGCCGCTATTTTCAACACCTTCGACTTCCTCGAATCCCCTTACCTCTCCCACCTCCGCTCCTCCTCCTACTCCTCCGGCCGCCTCTTCCCCGTCGGCCCAATTCCCCCCGCCGTTCCTGAATCTGATAACAGCAACCTCCTCCCCTATCTCGACTCCTGCCCTCCTCACTCCGTCGTCTACATCTGCTTCGGAAGCCAGTTTGCGCTGGAGCTGGCGGTGATAGCAACAATCGCAGCCGGGCTCGAATCCAGCGGTGCGAGGTTCGTTTGGGCGGTGGGGAAGGCGGCGCTCCCGGAGGATTTTGAAGGAAAGGGGATTGTGGTAAAAGGGTGGGTGCCGCAGAGAGCGGTGCTCGGACACGCGGCGGTCGCTGCGTTCATCACACACTGCGGGTGGAACTCGGTGCTGGAAGGCATGGCGGCGGGAGTGTTGTTGTTAGCGTGGCCGATGGAGGCGGATCAGTTCGTGAACGCGAGGTTATTGGTAGAGGAAACGGGTGTGGCGGTTAGGGTTTGCGAAGGGGGGCCGGGGAAAGTGCCGGAGGTGGCGGAGCTCGGGAGGATTATTGAGAAGGCGGTGGATGAGGGGAGTTGGCCAGAGATGAGGTTGAAGGTGGCGGAGATGGGGAGGAAGGCGAAGGAGGCGGTGGATGAAGGCGGTTCTTCATTTCTAGCTATGGAGGAAATGGTGAAACTCCTTGGTAAGGGTACAATTGAGGATTGATTTAGCCAAAACGAGCTGTGGTTTCCCTATTAGCTATCAATAAATAAAGATAGTCTTTAGAGAGGAGTAAATAGCAATGAACATTTGTACTCTCTCTTGTCTATCTTATAAAATTATCTCATTATTTGTAAGAGAGATAGTACAATATAATGGTATCATATTTCCGCCCCTACTTTAATGAGAATTTTACATGATATTCAATGTATTTTACATAATGAGCTTATTGTTGGACTGCTCTTTTGACTCGGTCGATTAAGCTTGTTTGGCCTCTACTCGGTAAGACTGATCTAGTTTGTTAGGCCAAGCTGGCGTTATCGATCGACTAAGTTTAATTAGTTTCAGGTCAGCAAGAATGATTCAGATGGCTATGCATTACCATTGATTATTAGATGAAGAGCTCTGGCAAGGTGAAACTAGGCTATTAGGTGAAACTAGGCTATTAGGTAAAAAGTAAATCACTGCAACCTGATAGATAACAACGAGGAGATTTTGTGAGATGATTATAAGACTATTGCATTGTCAATTATTGATCATTGATGGAGAGCTTTGGAGGCATCCATAGGACAAATGATGATATTGATAAACTGACCTTCCTTAGGTCAGATCTACCGGGAGGCAGGCCAATGCCTTATGTCGGTTTTCTTGTTATGGCAAGCTTGGATGCTTATCTGCATTGCCCTAGTCTGATTGGTTCATACTCAAATCATTTGATCATTCTTTTATCCTTCTCCTGGCTCGATCGGCTTTTGTTTCTGGCTTGAACGACTACGTCTGATAGCATAAGCGAGTCTCATGATTTTCTGTCTATGAGCCCTCCTTTGTCATAATCCGTCATTTTTAGATTGTTAGATCTCATGATCCATGCTAGCATATTTTTTATGTCCAAATAGAATTTTTTAATGTAATTTGAATCTCATCAAGGAAAAAAAAGGAAAATTTATATACATACATACATTTTTCATGTATATGCATATCTAAAACCTAAACTTTTCATATCTATACCTATAAAAAGTAAATAATAATGATATTTTTGATATTATATTAAAAATTTGAACATTATGTATGTTGAGGAGGATTTTGTATCACAATTTCCATTTATTGTAATATAATATAATTCAATACAAACACACAAGTAAATAAAAGAATTGACAATTACAATATTCAACAAACTGTAACAATTCGATTTTTACATCTCCTTAAAATTTGGAACAATAGGATGAATCAGTAATTAAAAAAAAAAAAAAAAGAACATTTGAGTTCACTCTTCAACTTCAAGACCTGGTATATACTCCAAGCTCACATCAAAAACAACCGGGCTGTTAGGTGCCACTCTCGGCCTTCCTGGTGCTGAACTCAGTCCTTTAGGGAAAGCCAACTGACAACAAAACAAATTTTAAACATAATGTTATTAGCACTCCAACACACATCAACTTGGCTTTTACACATTTTAATGGAAACAAATAACATGGGGAAAAAAGAACATCATTATCCCGTTAAGTTTTACTTTATCTAGAAGTTGCCAAAGATCTCGACTCTTGGCTCGAACGATTTGCTCTTAGATTTGTACGTTAATAGTTATAGATTCGAGTTAATTCGAACTAAATATTCATTAGCTTCTCGTGTTGAGTTCTATATGTTAATGGCTCGAATGATTTGCTCTTAAATTTTTACGTTAACAGTTATAGATTCGAGTTTGATTTGTGATCTATTTTTGAACTAAATATTCATTAGACTCTCGTGCAAAGTTCTACATGTTACCGGCTCAAATGACTTGCTCTTAAATTTTTTATGTTTATAGTTATAGAATCGAGTTTGATTTGGGATCTACTTTGAACTATATATTCATTAGCTTCCCGTGCGGAGTTCTATATGTTACTAACTTTGTGCCCCCCTTCTATAGAGTCAGCCTCGTGCCTACTTATCTACACTTTGAATTGAGAGAGATCCAATTCAAATAATTAAAACTACATACAATAAAAAGAGCAAAGTTTTATACAAGTTTGCCTTATTGATGATTGCATTCATGATAATAATGGTGGAGAATTGTGGAGAAATCGACAACTCTATTCTCTCATGTACCAAACTTAACATTACTGCCCTTCGTTTAACTGATCAAGAAAAATGTACATGCGTAGCCCACAAATTCTTATGTATTTACATATCTAACACCTTACCTATACATAAAAAGGTGCTATTTTTGACGTGATATGAAAGATTTGGGCAGCATAAATGTAAGAATCCAAGTTTAGATGCCGGATATGTAAATACATGAGAATTGAATGGTATGGATATAAATGCCCCTTCTAAATTATACAAGATGGGTTAGGCCACTCACTGGACCTGGTATATATAGTCTTCTTTTCCCTCCGATTTTCATGCTCAAAATCCCTTCATCAAGTCCCTTTATTACCTATCATAGCATTGATAATTAGCAGAAGGAAAAAAAAAAAAAAAACTTTACAAACTATCACTTCAAAGCACAAGCAAAAGTCAGTACTTCATATTAGTTCAAGCTAGTGCTATAATAAAAAATCAATTGATATGAAATATGAAATATTATTTTTTAAAATATTTTTAATAATTTAAAAACAAATTTCCTGAGTTTTAATGTATTTTGAACATATTTTATATTACCTTTTTTTTTTTTAACTAAAACAGTTCATGAGCTAAAAAGTTGTGTGATGTTGACTTGAGTTTTAGTTTGTTGGCTCATTGAACTCAGCTCACAAGCTACTTATCAAACCGAGTCAGAGCCGGCTCGCGAGTCGGTTCGACTAAGTTACACCCCTACAGTTTAGCATACAAATAACCCAAGAAGTACCTCCTTTCTTCATATATTATTTTTAAGTGTTGCAAGTTATAACACATTGATTCATAAGAAGGCATTGGACCTCCATCTGTCTTCATTAATGAAGGAAAGAAATGGATTGTCCAAAAGGACAAAATGCTCATAGTTCAATTAGCATACCTGACCAGAACCAACACGGAATATGTAGGGCTGACCTTTCTCCAAAGAACTGAAATTGCATCAAGAATAAAATAAATATTATTAAAAAAATTTGTTTGAAATTGTTCATTGCTTTAATAGGGATGAAAAATGAATCTATTATTTCATTAGCACATACAGCTTACAATTCCAGATTTTCAATGGAATCAGTCCATCTTAAAATATACACGGGCCAAAAATTTTTATTTACATTTCACTCGTTTATTTATTGAGTCAAACACGAACTATTAGCGAAAACAAAGCCTACTGTAAAGTCACATGTAAATAATAAAAAAAAAATTGTGCTGCCACATGATATTTTTTAATGCTTCTTATATTCATGATATGTAAAGAAAGGATTTTTCAAAAAATCTCCTTTCATTTCATTGAAGAAGGGAATGTATATAGCCTTACAAGTTACAACATTTACAAATAAATCCATAGACTTCATCTATTTACAAATAGGACCCTACATTACGTACAAATCTCAACACTAAGCCCATCTTGTCACATAACCTAGACAAATGTAATGAGCTAAGTGCCTTGGTGAGCAAGTCAGCCACTTGCTCTCCAGTGACTACATAACTTAGCTTCAGTAGTTTGATATTCAGCTTTTCCTTGATGAAGAACCAATCAATCTCCACATGTTTGGCTTTATCATTTTGCACTGGGTTGTTGGCAATGTTGATCGCTAATTGTTGTTGCACCTCAACTTCATTTAAGCTTCTTGGTCCACCTTGAGATCTACCAACAAGGCTCTCGACAACATCTCAGCAACTCCTAAGGCCATGACCCTATACTCTGTCTCAGCTGTTGATTTCCCTACTACCGATTGTTTCTTGCTCTTCCAGAAGACCAAGTTGCCCCCTACGAACATGCAGTATCCAGATGTAAACCTGTCATCAGCATAACTCGCCCATTCAAAATCACAAAATACCTCAATATCTACATGTCTATTCTTCCTGAATATCAAAACTTTCTCTGGTACACTCTTCAAATACTTCAGAATACGATACACTGCATCCATATGACCCTTCCTTGAATCATGCATGTAGTGACTCACCGCACTTACTGCAAAAGAAATATCGGGTCGAGTGTGGCATAGATATATCAGGTGACCCACCAACCTCTGGTACCCCCACGATCAACTGATTTACCTGCCTTTGTACTGAGCTTGATTTTCTGATCAATTGAAGAAACTGCAGATTTACATCCTCGCATACCTGTCTTCGTGAGAAGATCCAGTACATACTTTCTCTGGGAAAAGAACATCCCCTCAAGTCCATGGGTCACTTTAATCCAAAGAAAGTATTTAAGTTATCCCAGATTTTTTACCTCAAATTGTTTCTCCAATCTTCCCTTCAGTTGAACAATCTCTTTCTCATCATCACTAGTAATAATTATATACAACTAGTATGGTAGTGTGGCATTCATGTTGCCGAAAGAACATTGTGTGGTCCGCATTGATCTGTTGATATCCCATGCTAACCATCTTCATTCTAAACTTGTCAAACCAAGCTCGAGTAAACCGTTTCAAGTCATACAGTGACTTCCTAAGCCTACACGCCTTGCCCACTGTCTAGGATGTATTGAATCCTAGTGGTATCTCCATATATACCTTCCCCAGTAACTCCTATGAATAAAAGCGTTCTTCACATCTAGTTGGTGGAATCTTCATCCAGAATTCATAGCCAGAGAAGTCAGTGTCCTCATTGTCCTCATTTTTGCTACAGGTGCAAAGATTTCATCGTAGTCAATGTCATATGTTTGATTGTACCTTTTCTCTACTAGTTTTGCTTTATAACTCTCCACATTCTCTTCTGAAGTTTTCTTTACCATGAAGATCCACTTGCATCCAACTTTTTGCTTCCCTGTTAGGAGTGGTGCAATCTCCCATGTTTTGTTTTTATCAAGAGCTTCAAAACGATCTTATTAAGCAACCTGTCACTTTCCACTTATTAAGTTTTGATATCATGCATTGTCACTTTCCACTTAGGATCTTATTAAGCAACCTGTCAACACTTAGGCATAGAGACAAAGTTCAATGATGTAATGAACACTCCATGCAAATGTGAGATGTTTAAATAAGAAATAAAGTTTGCAATGTCAAGTTTTCACCCAAAACGATCAGGAGGATGTCCTGCATTACTGCGGGAAGTCTTCCTTAACGTTGAGGGGGAAGAGTGAACGAAGGAGAAATAATATCACCTAGGAGTTTAAATCAAATGTGAATGGTGTAGGTGTCTCAATAGTTGGGGAAACTGCAAATTCTATTCCCTCAGTTTACTTCTTTCTCCATGTATACATCCTTAACTCACCTCCAGCTTAAATCCTACCACTTTTGGAGTCAATCTCCTCGATTTTGGTCTCCTCAGTTGATTCATCCCATATCACAGGACATGACATTATTTTCACTTACACCACTTCATCACCACTACTACTCACTCTCTCTTGGCTCATATCTTCAACGCATGTGAGTCACCGAATGGTGAATTCACCTCCAAAGTGTAGTATGATTCAAACTCTTTGAATGACACATCTATACTCACAAAGAGCCTATTCTTAATCGGGCTCCCGCAGACATAACTTTTCTAAGTAACAAAATAACCCACCATTTCGTAACTATGGGATCCAACTTCCTTGCATATGGTCTATTGTCTTTCACAAAACATACATATTTAAATACCTTCAATGAAAGGATCCCATTATGATCTCCTTTCAACATATGACAATGAGACCTCCACTCCAACTCTTAAAGACATCTTTAATCAATTGAGTGACTGTCAGCATTGCTTGCCCCATAACTATTGCGGGACATTCATTGCCATCATCATACTTCGGGCTACCTCTAAAGGATGTCGGTTCTTCCTCTCTGCTACTTTGTTTTATGCTAGTGTGTATGGACATGTGATTTGGTGTTATATCTCTTAAGCTGACAAGTAGTTCCCAAATGTTTTGTTGATATATTCTATCCAATTATCAAATCTCAGTGCCTTCACAACTGCATCATATTGGAGCTGGATTTCCTTGTGGAAATCTTTAAAATAAGCAGCCACCTCACTCTTCTGTCTCATCAAGTAACACGAGAAAAACAATCAATAAACGTAACAAAATAAAGACAATCATTCACATAATTAGTAGAACAAGGTCCTCATACATCATAATGTATCAAATCAAACACGCCAGAGCTTCTTTTCCCATAACTGACATAAGAGCTCGTTATGAGCTTGCCAAACTCACAAGCATCACACACCAATTTCTCCTTATTTGTCTTTTCATACATAGATGGATACAACCGACTCAATAAACTAAGACTAAAATGTCTCATTCGTTTGTGATGTCACATCCTCAACATTCCTTCAAGATTCTCCTATTGCAACACTTTCTACCATGGATGTCAGAGCCGAGTCCATCACCTCTCGGTCCAAGTATCAGAGTCCGTTATGCCACATTTCAGTCCAAAGTGTTTGACCCGTCTCTTTCTCTTGGAAGATCACCTGTGAAATATTAAAAAAAACAATACATTTTTAATTGGAGAATAGTGACACTAATGGATAAAATGTTCAATGGAAAGAAAAGAACATGTCAAACATTTGACAAAGTCATAGAATCGGTACACTATACTAAACCCTTACCAACAACAGGTTGTGTTGTGTCATCACTATCTGAATACTCTTTGGAACTACTAGATGTGTATAAGAAGAGAACTCCCTAGTGTTACTTGTCACATGTCGACATGCCCGGAAGTACTATCCATTATGGTTATTTTGTGGTGGATATAGAGGCAATAACATGTGTATTATGAGTATAATTTGCTAAGTGTACATTTGCACTTGGATGACGATAAGGCGGATGCATCCCCAGTGACATCACATGTCGCTCTCTGCTTCCTCTTCAACATCTCCAGTAAATTGTGATCCTCATCGATAAAGACCACCCATCTCTTTCTCGTCCTCCGCTACCATCAGATTTGTCTCCTCTTTCACCTCTTTGGCCTCCTCGGCTACGACCGCGACCTCTAGATTGTCCATATCCACATGTTTCTCTCTCTTTCGGTGGCTTTGGACAAGCTCTGCTCAGGTGCCTTACTTCTTCACAGTTGTGGCACCTGCATGTCTCTCCCTGGGCATCTGTCATATCTGAGCTCGAGGCAGCCAAAGCTGATTGCATACCTGAAAGTTCAATCAACTCAGAGTGCAGCCTCATGTGACTCTCTCTGCACGATCAATGTTCTGCTTCTATTTCCCGGTATTGAAGTCGCCACTCCCTCACATAGATCCGCTTGCAATCCCTGTTTCGTGAGCCTCTCTATGAGCTTCCCCACTGTGTATCCTCGACGCCTTCCGTCTCTCTCTGCATGAAGCCACAAGCGCCACTTCTCTACTCGCTCTGACTCAAACAACAAACGCGATCTATGTTCTCCTTGCAGCGCCTCCCACAATGATCGATCCTATGCCTTAGCCCACACGATCCCAAAGGCAGTCTCGGCCCTAGCTACACCACTCGAGCCTATCGTTCTTCTTCTTCTTCCCAATTGATCAAACCAGCACTTCGTGACCGAACTCTATGATACAGTCTCGATCAAATTTAATGGAAAGAAGGCGACTGCGAAGATCTAAGGCTACTAGGTTATGGCTCTAATACCATAAAGAAAGGATTGCTCAAAAAACCTCTTTTTATTTCATTGCTAAGTGGCTTATATATAGCCTTACAAGTTACAACATTTACAAATAAATCCCTAGACTTCATCTATTTACAAATAAGACCATACATTACAAATTTTAACAATATGTATGTTGAGCTTCTATTGGCTCGAACACAATCAAATAAATCCGTGTTCTCATTCAAGCATTAAGTAACGAGTTTGTAAAAATAAGTAGAACTCGAGCTAATTGCTGAGTCAAGCACAATCAAGCATAAAAAAAGCTTTTTCACATACAAATGAACTACAACCAAATCAAAGCAAATATAATGGAGACTATTCTTCCTCACCATTTTCTTGCATTTCCTTCAAATGAATATTTAAAGGAAGATTTACTTACATAAATACCATTGAATTCCGATATAGTTACATGTCTTAACACCTAAACTTCAATTTTTACATATATGCCACCTTACATGTAGTGTATTTCACTTTTTAAAGTTAAATTTGTATTATATTTTTTATGAGATGTGAAAGATTTGGGTGTTATAAATGGAAAAAGTAAAGTGTATGGATTAGATATGTAAATAAATAGGAATTAAGTAGTATGCATGTAAATGAAAATTTAAATGGAATTGAATCCCTAATAAAACTAGAATGTTATTCTAGTATCAATGAAGAGCCATCTACACTAAGAATCAATTTCAGTAGAAACANGATTCGAGTTTGATTTGTGACCTATTTTTGAATTAAATATTCATTAGCTTCTCGTGCAAGGATACATGTCACTGGATCTATGTCATTGGCTCGAACGATTTGCTCTTAAATTTTTTATGTTAATAGTTATAGAATCGAGTTTGATTTACGATCTACTTTGAACTAAATATTCATTAGCTTCTCATGCGGAGTTGTATATGCTACTGACTTTGTGCCCCCCTTCTATAGATTCAGCCTCGTGCCTACTTATCTGCACTTTGAATTGAGAGAGATCCTCTTCAAATAATTAAAACTACATACAATAAAAAGAGCGAAGTTTTATACAAGTTTGCCTTATTGATGATTGCATTCATGATAATAATGGTGGAGAATTGTGGAGAAATCGACAACTCTATTCTCTCATGTACCAAACTTAACATTACTGCCCTTCGTTTAACTGATCAAGAAAAATGTACATGCGTAGCCCACAAATTCTTATGTATTTACATATCTAACACCTTACCTATACATAAAAAGGTGCCATTTTTGATGTGATATGAAAGATTTGGGCAGTATAAATGTAAGAAACCATGTTTAGATGCGGGATATGTAAATACATGANGTAGCCCGCAAATTCTTATGTATTTACATATCTAACACCTTACCTATACATAAAAAGGTGCTATTTTTTATGTGATATGAAAGATTTGGGCAGTATAAATGTAAGAAACCATGTTTAGATGCGGGATATGTAAATACATGAGAATTGAATGGTATGGATGTAAATGCCCCTTCTAAATTATACAAGATGGGTTAGGCCACTCACTGGACCTGGTATATATAGTCTTCTTTTCCCTCCGATTTTCATGCTCAAAATTCCTTCATCAAGTCCCTTTATTACCTATCATAGCACTGATAATTATCAGAGGAAAAAAAAAAAAAACTTTAAAAACTATCACTTCAAAGCACAAGCAAATTTCAGTACTTGATATTAGTTCAGGCTAGTGCTATAATAAAAACATAAATAATAAAAAAAACATTTGATATTAAAGATCAAATATTATTTTTTAAAATATTTTTAATAATTTGAAAATAAATTTCCTGAGTTTTAATGTATTTTGAGCATATTTTATGTTACCTTTTTTTTTTTTTTTTTTTAACTAAAACAGTTCATGAGCTAACAAGTTNAGTTCAAGCTAGTGCTATAATAAAAAATCACTTGATATGAAATATCAAATATTATTTTTTAAAATATTTTTAATAATTTAAAAACAAATTTTCTGAGTTTTAATGTATTTTGAGCATATTTTATATTATCATTTTTTTTTAAAACTAAAACAGTTCATGAGCTANCTTGAGCTTTAGTTTGTTGGCTCATTGAATTGAGCTCACGAGTTACTTATCAAACCGAGTCAGAGCCGGCTCGCTAGTAGGCTCGACTAAGTTACACCCCTACAGTTTAGCACACAAATAGCCCAAGAAGCAACTCCTTTCTTCATATATTATTTTTAAGTGTTGCAAGTTATAACACATTGATTCATAAGAAAGCATTGGACCTCCATCTGTCTTCATTAATGAAGGAAAGAAATGGATTGTCCAAAAAGATAAAATGCTCATAGTTCAATTAGCATACCTGACCAGAACCAACACGGAATATGTAGGGCTGACCTTTCTCCAAAGAACTGAAATTGCATCAAGAATAAACTGTATTTGGAAAAATGCTTAAATCATTTACCTAGACAGAGGCTACAACATATAAAAAATTGGAGTTAAGGTATTAATTCCATATGAATGGAGAATTGAAAAACCCCTAACCCTAATTTATTTTTTAAAAATAATTCATGCATCAAATTAATATGA